>JAMKCH010051207.1:0-10285 GCA_023653785.1 Ophioderma brevispina
CTGAGGACCGATGTATTTTTTAGGTATTTCAGTAAAAAAAAAAAGAATAAATCCGTATATGAAGAATGAGAAAACCCTTCTACTATAGAGCATGATTTGTTATGTTTCATGCAAAGGTGGCAAAAATGAAAGATTTTTCTCTCTTTTTTCCTTTTTAGATTGCAATATTTTTCCTAGCTAGGATCTCAGGGATAGAGTGTAATTTAATGCAGCACAATGACAAAAAAGATGAGAATTTTTGTTAAGGTGAACCTGAGATACGCCCTTTTGCCACAGGCTGCCTTAATCATGGATTTGCCATGGAAAGAGATATGCACGATAACCTTGGCAGCCAAAACACGCTGAAAATGAGTTTCACAATTTTGGTGTTCGGTTGCAAGCTGTTATAAGCGGAAAGTGCTTGCTGCTGCATGTGCAGGATTAACACAAAGAAATAAAAAAAACATGAATTCTGTATGGTTATATAACTTGACATTTTTATCAAACTAAATGTGGCCATAGTGGTGAAGCTACTTACACCCTTGAAGCAGTCAGAGCACTTAAAATTACAATTTTTTTCTGCTTTTATATTAAGATCTGTTTCGAAGCTGTCAAACGGATAATGGTTCTGATTGATCAACAGGCTGTTATATTATGGAGGAATCTTTTTATTCAAGGATATTCGAAAGTGAAGAGGAAAAAAAGGTTTAAACTATGATATAATAAAAGGTTTATAATGGGAAGGCTTGGCTGAGGAGTATAGTCCCTTTGGTCCTCTTCTAAATTCACCCCCGCCGAACGGAAGAGCAAAAAAATGGGGGGGGGGAGAAAAGTGGGTGAAACACAAATTTTGAGAGGTTTGAGAAGTGGAGGGAGGAGTGACAGACTAATACATAGGGGTCAAAATAGGGGAAGTTGATATAGAGAGGGAAGGAGTGAGAGAGAAACAAATGGGGCAAGGAGGAGGGAGGGAGAAAGAACAATAAAAGAGCAGAGAAAGAGAGAGCTAAAAACCATCAAGATTAATGGTTAAGTGACATATTCATCTGATAGAGTACATTAAGAAATATATATATGATTTGGTTGTAAATGGTTTCGAAGAGCAAATGCATAATGGAGTGCGACAGAGTGCTCGCAGTAATCTAGAATGCTAATGGTGTTGCAGTCCTCGGTGGAGCGCAGAAAGCTTTCTGCTCTTAAGTTCGGGGATCAGCGGGGAATTTGGACTGTACCCCCATGTAAATTGTCAGGACAGACAATATTTATATGTATCAAATATTGTGGAGGATTTAGTGCATGCCGAGCCGGTAATTGAAAGTGTAAATGTGATATCGATGAGGGATAGGGGTTGACACGTTGCAGTTGTACGAACACTAAATTTAGTGGATTGCATCTGGCATATAGAATTGTATGAAATGGCGGGGTGGGCGATGACAGCAATTTGCCGCAAAGTACTTGTAGGGTATGCTTTTTAGTTTCGCTTATGATTGCTTTTGTTTCTTGCCATGGGCACCTGGCTATTTTTAATTTACAGAAATGTACGCCAAATTGGGAAGCATTTTCTTGCGTCTTCAAATTTCAATCGAAACGGTAGATGGAAAAAAGATGTTAAAGGAAATATGAAATCTGATGTTCACTTTCTGTATCTGGTATCACCTTCACAGTCCAGGTTATAGTAAAATGGTGTTTCTTACGCAATGTTTAAAGATGCTTTGCATGGTAACGATGCATATTGATATAACTCGGGGGTTTCCAAACCTTTTTTGCCCAAGACCCCATTTCTAAATGACAAGCTTGGGGTGACCCCAAATACTTGCCTTGTTTTCAAGATTGAGTCCAATTGACTGTCAAGAACTGATCAATTCGGTTGTTTGATATACTAAGGTATATACTGGTCTCCTTTTGAAAGAGGGGCACCTTTGGTTTGTCATGATTGCTTTTCTGAATTTTCCAAGTGAACTTTGTGACCCATTCTTTTATTTCAAGTTAGCTTTGTGACCCCATTCTTAAGAGTCCGACACCCCAAGGGGTTGTGACTTGCAGGTTAGGAAACACTGATATGACTGCTCTGTCAAACTGCTTGTCTATAGTCAGGGACAGAATTAGCCGACCAATTGCACGTATGTCAAGGTTTGTCAATCGGCGCGGCCTGTACTGTAATTGGTTTGAATGTGTAATTTGGGCGGGGCATGTTCGAACAAAATATGATTTAAAATGTCAAAAAATGCGCTATTTGAGTTGGGTTTTGACGCACAGACACAATAATTCATGTAAGTAAACTTTCTGTTTCAATAAGCTTTAAATGTTCACAGAATATTCTTCACGGCTGTCATTTGTTCTGCACCGTAAAATTACGTCAGACGCGCAATTGGTCGCCTTATTCTGTCCCCGACTATAGTACTACCTTAAATGAAGAATACATCTTCCTCCACTGACCTTTGAACTCTTACCTTTGAACTCTGACCTATCACATCATTATCTCAATAGCAGGAACAGAACTACTGATGTAAATATATTGTTTGTGATTATCTTGATTGCAGAAGGTGACAAGCATGCTTAAAGTGGACTTCCACGTCTTTGCCTGTATGACATATTTCGGTGCTTTTGTCACTAAATCCATATAATTCAATCTAACTGACATCACTTTCACTTGAAGAGGAAGCTATATATCAATAAGTTACACTCTCTTATACACATAAAAAAAAAATTCTCTTTAATGTATATACATCAATTACTGATTCACATCAAAGGACTAATTAAATCTTATGAATGTCATTTCACTCTTCAAGTGAGGCCTAGCAACCTCAGTCCTTGCCACACAAAAGTAGTATTTGATTTTGCTTGATAAAGCATATACAACCTCTCGGAAGGAATGAAATCATTGGGAACTTCTAATCATGAGGTAAATCAAAATAGCTAAAATTCCTACCTTAAAATGTCAAAATTAATAACATTTGGATTTATTCCAATCTTTCATAATGTGACGTAATAGTTGAAGAAGAATGTTCAAGAATTTGACATTTTTGTGAAACCTTGATACTTGCAAAATTAGTAAATTATCTTGCTTTTTTGGTAATTTTCAAAAGAAAGTATTGTTTTTTTTTTTATATGTTAACAGTTAAAGGCACTATCAGTGATTTCCTAAATCAGAAGATCGAAAAAAAAACATCAAAAATCAGACTTTTGTATGTCTGTAACAAGCGCAGGTACCCTAACATACCTTCCAAATTATAAGCCCAAAGCAACCTAATAAGGACGAAATCAGAAATTTTAGCCTTTACTGTCCGTACGGACACTTACTAAAACACTTAATTGAATGGAGATTCACATCTTGGAACCCTGCGATTTTCTTCCTTTTCTCTGCATAAAGTAACTTATGAAAATTGTACAGACTTATCCTTCACTTTTAAGTTATTCCTGGAAATGTCAAATATTTTGACCCTTTCGAATAAATCACTGATCGTGTCTTTAACAGCCTTTATCCCTGTGAAGGTCTTGGGGGAAATTAACAGAATCAACAGCACAAGAAAGTGGACTGTAAAATTGAGTAAAAATAAGACACTTTTTGGGCAAATTAGGAAAGTTGATCTGAATGAGCATGGAATTTTTAAGAGCTGAGAGGATTTGGCCCAAGCATTTTAGAACTCTTATTTTTATTAGATACTCAAATGATTATAACATGTATATCAACCAATCAATCAGGAGGATAACTTGTTGCTGCATTTGTTATTGAAATGGTAAGATAAAGATTTGCCCTATGAGATAAATCATCAACATATTCTTCAGAAAAATGAAACCACCTTTTCTTGTCGAGATAGCCAAATGATATTTTTGTTAAAATTGATTTGTCTCAAAACATCTTTTTAAGTTTCATCTTCAGTAGATAGCAAAGTATTAATGCAAGAAATTCTATTGAGTGGATGTTGAAAATTCATTGGTTTCTTTTAGTGTTACACAGAACAATTGAAACAAACTAATTAACAATTATCCCATAGTAATAGTTCCATACCGCAGAAGTACTCGGGGCCCAGACTCAGCCCCTTTTGATTAATCATGAGTGACTCTCCCTCCGCTTGTGGGACACCGACACTACTGTGAACGTTTTTCGGAAATCGAGATGACCACCGCTTGTGAGGCAGAATTTGGGGACCTAACCTTTTGGAGGGCAAAACAGGGGATCAGGCACTGCTTTGGACAAAATAAGAAATCGCTGAGGATCGTATTCTCGTTTCATAAACCCTTTCCATGGCGGACACTCCAATCTTTGAAGGGGAAAACAACAAACTAAAAGACATATTTTTATCAACAATCTCGCCTGTGTAAGCTCTGAGAAGTTTGACTTTAGACGATGACCATTGAGTTTACTAGCTGAAGGATTGGAGGCCCTTGTCTTATTTTTATCTTTATTTATATTGAAAAGAGTAACAGGCATGAGGTTTTTTTAAAGTTTTTTCGAGGCAAACCTTACCGTGAGTTTGTTAAAAGCCATCGTGTGATTGGCATGTTGGCGGTATGAACCCGGCAGTTTGTTGAAATATGCAGCCAATAGCCTGAGGCCTTGCTCACTGCAATAATCCTGTGTCAAGAGAACTCATGTATCAAGCCTAATGCCCCGGCTTATGCGCCAGATATTTCGTGGCAGTTAGTAGCTACCATAGTCACGTGTCATCGTGCGGCAACTACGGCACAGGAGAAAAACACGGGAGGGGGTGGGGGGGGAGTCGCCGATAATTTGCTGCGTGCGCATGTGTCCTTGGGGAGCTACTTAAGGGAGCGAGTCATATTTTTTGTGTACCGGGCTCGTTTTGCAATTTTTTTCTGTCTTGTATAATACCGGTGTGTGTAAGCACTGCTAGTCTGACGTGTGATATTGGTTTATATTCCCAAACACAGTGGATTTTCTCCCCTCATTTCATTTCCATTCTTTTGTGTGTTTTTCCGTAGGCTTGTATTCTTATAGGTAGATTAATACTGAAATCAGAGCTTCTTCTTGCTGTAAATCCCTCTGTTTGGACATTTCTCTGATAGGATGAGTAAATAACAGGGTTCACAACGCTTCCTAGCACCGTTTTTGTTTTTGTTTGCTTCATTTGCTATTTACACCACTTTGTAGTGCTTCTCTGAAATGCTGAGCATAAATCTTTCAGGCAATACTCTATACATAATATTTGTATATGTTTTTGATGATTTTATTGCCCTCACAAGCACATCATGTGGTAGGACTATTGCAATGATGTAGATTAGGTTGGCGGGCTGGCTACATCCGCGATGTTTGGTTAAAGATAGTTTGGTCAATATATTTTGCTTGGCAGCAGGCAGCCAGGTGGGATGGAAGTTTTTATTAATTAACTCTATCATCAAAAACCAAATATCCATCAAAATGAACATTCAAACTACTGATAAATGGCAACAGGTTCTGCTGCTGCTGTATACTTCCTCTAGGTTTAACTGATTAATGAGGCTCATTTGCATATTTTCAATAGAGTTGGCTAGCTGGCTGTCAGACAAGTGGGCAGAACTAATTCCTTAATCCCTCCCTCCACCGCAAAACTAAATAACCAATGAACTTCAAACTTGGTAGGGTGATAGATCTTGATGAGATTCTGTTTGCACAATACTTTTTCTGCCAGGTTATGAATAGTAATGAGCTCATCTGCAATATTTCTAACTAGTTTATTGCTGGCAAGCAGCCAGTGTTCGAAATAATTCATTAATCCACTTTGTCAAAAATAACTCCATGAAACTTTTAAACTGGTAGGGTGATAGCGCAATGATTAGATCTACTGCTGTAGACTTTTTTGCTAGGTTATAATATTAATGAGCTCATATGCATAGTTGAATAAAATGCGATTAATATTTTGCTTCTGTTGTCACATTTTCATCAACATGTATTATTCTTCAATTTAGAAAAAAAGTACTTGTGTGGCCATCATAATATCCACGCATGTATTCTTGTTATAGTTTTTGACGTTTTTGCAGGTGTTACACTTGTGGTTCAAGCACATCGGCATTAATTCATCAAAATATTTTTGTGGCCTTTTAAACTCATGGTCTGAAAATGACCATGGCCCCGCAACAAAATTAAAACCTTTATGAAAAAAATGCATCATGGATTTCCTATGTTTATGGGTTAAAATGTGGATTAGGGGTTATTTCTCATGAGCTTTTATTTTCACCACATTTCTCAGAATGGGTAGCGCACAAATTTTGTTGGTGGAAACTGCCACTTTAAAGAGCCAAATTCTTCACTATTGTTAACCCCCTAAGGTGTATGCCACCATTTTTTACAGTATCGTCTGATTAGCTCATTATACATGTAACCAATATCTCATACATGTAAACCCATATCAACCAATCGAATAGACCTTCTTTGTATCTGTACAAACCTTTTTTCAGAATAACCAATGTATAAAACCGACTAAATTGGACCGTTGATCCGGTGGTGGGGGGATTAACCGCCAATGAGTACTGGCCTTTAATTGTGGCACCTTTATTTATAGTGATTAAACATACCTTTGAATATAACTCGGATTAGGAATGGTGCTGAGGATAGGTAGATCTGAGGTTTTTATAGGTTAAGGAATAGGTTTCAGGCTATCCATGAATGTATATTGAAAAAACAGTTTCAAGGAGCAGTGGGAAATATTCGCACAGTATGAGAGCACCGTATGACAGGGTGTTTTCAGGGTTTACTATGTTGGTAGCAGAAATGGAAAATTTAATTTACTCTCTTCAATATAGTTAAACAAGAACCAAACACTGAACCAAACCTCTCATTAAAATCGCATTTATAGCCGCCTTTGTTTTAAATTGATTTGTTCCCCGAGATGACTCTTGTACCTCTCTCCTATGAAGTGGAAGAAACATTGCCCAGCACGCGAGTATAGGATCAGCTGTATCCGAATCGCATAACGGTCTTAAGAAAATAGTGACCAGCCTTCGTGTGAAAAATCTTAACGCTTAGCCTTTCCAGAGCGAATTAATAGAAGTCCACCCATTGCCTTTTAAACTTGAGTCAGTATCCACAAGGAAGAGAAATGAATTATGTACCAATTTTTGGCCCTGGTTGATCAAAACAAAAAATTACAATGCCTAAAACGAGTTGAGTGATAAGGGGTTTGGGCAGAATGGCGAGTTGTTTTTTTTTTTCGGCACGGTGACGCGCTAATCAGCTGGGAGATCGTCTCTGTAGCTGCTCGACCTTGCTCACCCTTCCCCGCTAATCATGCCCCTAGTAGGCCTCTAACTTTGGACAATTTTTTGGCCACCTTTTTTCATGGCCGTCAGCGTGACAAGCCCGAGGAGAGTTGGGCGAGAATTGATTGAGCTTAAAAAGTTGAATCTCGCGTCTCTTTTCATGGCCCCCAAAAAGTAATTTGTGTACACTCGCCTGGTGGTTTTGATGATACGAGGTAGAGAATAGATCCCCTGCTGTAATCAGCAGTGTGTGAAACTGGCCTGGTCATGTCCCAGGACAATTAGCAAAGCTACTTGCTTGCTACTGACGACGGAACTGACAGCTCCTGCCATTGTATGTGCTATCCTAACAATCGAGGATTAGAATGAAATTCTATTTGTGCTGCAGAGAGATAGAAAAGATGCTGTGTGTGTGCGCGCATGCCTGCGTGCATGTGTGTACAGTGATGTGTGGGTGTGCGCATGCATACACAGATACAATATCTTTTGGTGGACATTTTTAAAGCCTGTAGTTGACAATGTTTTCCTTTGTGGGAATGTTTTTAAAATGTTCTAGTCCCCTTAAGCTAATTATAATGCATTAAGTCTTACGTACAGCCCGTCCACCCTACAATAAATGTAACCTAATAAGCCCCTATACAGTCGTGGGTGCTTTATTCTGTTAAAGACAGGTCATCGCCCAAAGATAGTTTAAAAACAGTTAGTTAAAATTGTTCATTTTAACACTAATCCAACAACAAAACAATACATTAAAGACCACTTCACCAAAGCAGTTTAAAAAGGTTGTCCCACAAACACTGGTTTCAGATTTTGACCGTATAAGCAAAAAAAAATACATGCTGATCAGAGGGGCTTGGTGAAACGCAGGTCAATTCAGACGAGAACGGGTGTGGCGCATTTTGTGGCCCACTGACACACACGACCCTGAATGAATTTAGTCAGACTTTACGAATAAAGTGCTGATGAATTCCTACGGAATAAAGTGCACTTTATTCCGTAAAGTCCGCTAAATTCATCGGGTCATTGTGTCAGTGGGCCACACAATGGGCCACACCCAAGAGAACCTATGAACACCAGAAAGCGAATACAGACTATCATAACTCACCCAAAAATCTGCCACGTCAAACATGCGTCGTCCGCGGTCACATACTGACAATGTTGCAAAATATACATCATTTGGAGAAAACGGCTTTGAGATTTTGCATTTTAGTTTGCCCCATACTGTTAATTATAACTCTATTCACTGATTATGTGCCCCAATACCATTCTTTTACCCATGCTTGCGAGGTGAAAAATTCATTAGGCGCAGTGACTTCTGCTAAATCAGTTATTTTGAGAATGTTTAGGCAGGAAGGCACTATTGTGCGTTTCCATCATGATGAAATTGTATTTAGTGTCAGGATGAAGTGAGTATATGACCGGAGTGTCCTCAAGATAATCCGGTGTGGCACGGCATAATTCTTGAATTGCTTTCTTCATTTTTCCCTCTCCGCCTTAATTGAATATAGGTCCAAAACTCCAGGGACTGGAACGTATCAACGCGATCGACTATACAACATATATTTCAATTAAAACCTGGGAAACATACCAAAATAAGGTTAAATTTAAATAATTTAACTAATCAGCTTCCATTTTATTAAGATATTTGAAAAGATATGTTTAAATAAATACGTCACTATGTGAAAATGACAAAATATCAAGTTACGCATGCGATACGATGCGCATGGGCGCTGCGCAAGTAATAGATTTTCGGAAAATACGTCGATATGTGATGCGGACAATTTACCGTTGTGTAATATCATAATTAGTCATTATATTTTACTAATTAGCCACTTTGAGGTTTGAAATTTGGTGAATATGTAGAATAGTAAACAAAACAAACGTACATACCAAATTTCTCTCTCCTTCTCTCCAAAAAGTACAAAATGTCCGAATTACGTCACTATGTGACACGGGCTACGAGTTGAATGACCAAGAACATAATAACATTGACGGGGACAAGACTAAAATTCTGGACCTGAAC
The DNA here is from genome assembly GCA_023653785.1 of Ophioderma brevispina. Lineage (NCBI taxonomy): Eukaryota > Metazoa > Echinodermata > Ophiuroidea > Amphilepidida > Ophiodermatidae > Ophioderma > Ophioderma brevispina. Next base: position 9,200 of record JAMKCH010051207.1, read on the forward strand.
ACTAACTGGACTGAAAGGAATCTCATGGAAGCTTTGTACATCACGTCTTCACCTAACAGCTTCAATAGGGACAAAGGAGCAGAAATTCCTCCTGAATGGGTGTCACCTTTAGTGGAACTCCAGAGTCAACTCTCATGTGACAGATACGACCATTGTATGGTGTGCACTATGGAGTTGTTGACATTGTGGTCCACAGTAGCCATTGTGTAACAGGTAATCACCTGCCTTTTGGATTGAAAGATGAAAGTTCCACTCATACATGTTGAAGGAAAAAGGTCCACTCATGTAGGACTAACCCTGGTTTAAACCCGGGTATATGTTGAAGGAAAAAGGTCATCTCATGTAGGACTAACCCTGGTTTAAACCCGGGTATATGTTGAAGGAAAAAGGTCCACTCATGTAGGACTAACCCTGGTTTAAACCCGGGTATATGTTGAAGGAAAAAGGTCCACTCATGTTTAAACCCGGGTATATGTTGAAGGAAAAAGGTCCACTCATGTAGGACTAACCCTGGTTTAAACCCGGGTATATGTTGAAGGAAAAAGGTCCACTCATGTAGGACTAACCCTGGTTTAAACTCAGGTATATGTTGAAGGAAAAAGGTCCACTCATGTAGGACTAACCCTGGTTTAAACCCGGGTCTAAAGTTACTCCCTTTGAGAATACCAGCCTATACTTTGTCTCGTCTGAAGTATGAAGTGGCGACGCGCGCGTACACCCAGTGCCGCCTTTCAGTTGCAGTGCGATTGTGCTTTACCTACGCGCGCGTTGAAAGTCGGTTCAATGTATACGCCAGCGTCGCTACTTCATACTTCGAGCTGGACAGAGTATAAAGTTCTTGGTATGAAATAAAGTGTAGGTAGAGCACAGCTATTTGAAAGTCGCATCTATTATGACAAAACGAGAATAAAATAAAAAATATCTACGGCGACACACTTTTGGCAACTAAATTGGATTATTCATTCTACTAACTACATCATTGTACATTTGACAAAATTTCATTGCGGGCAAATATGATATTTTAAATGAATCCAGTTTTATATGTGTTTCTATGTGGAATAGGCATATAGAGGGCACTATAACATA
>JAMKCH010051208.1:0-12158 GCA_023653785.1 Ophioderma brevispina
CCACCCCCCCCCCCACCCCCCCCACCCCCCCCCCCCCCCCCCCCCCCCCCCCCCCCCCCCCCCCCCCCCCCCCGGCGGTGAGAGGGGTCCAAAAATCCTGGTTCTTTTTAGGGTAACATGTTATTTTGTAATATCTGCAATGCATAGTTAGAATGTTATGCGGACACCAAATAGGTCAATAGGGCAACATAATCCAATTGACGTTGACCTTCTTTGGCCTTATCTCGGTAGGTAAATATTTAACATAATCAAAACAATACTTTTGTGGAGTCCTCTTTCCTCAGGCAATAAATTTGCAAGTATTTAAAATAGAACAAGATTAACTGTACTGGTGACTCCTGTACAAATTGAGATTGACCTGTTTTACCAATTTAGCATTGTTTACCCATAACTCCGAAACTAATGGTCGTAAGTTAAAGTGGTACAAACTGTACATTTTTGAATCCTTTATGACTAGATGGACAAGATAAAAAATTCAACCTGATAAACGGTTGACCCGGGAACCTTAAATTGGCCCTTATTGAAAAAATGGACACCACAACTTTGAGAAGTACTACCCTACCTAGCATTGATATAGAGGGTCCATACTAGCAATAAAAGGTCTCAAACATTTTTCTGTAGTGGGTAGTAAACGAACTCCAGAAATTAAGGCCCTAGATAGTCTTGCGCTGTCTAAATTAGGGGAATTACAATGGTATTCAAATTACCCATTTTGGCGTCACATTGGGCTAAGATCAAAATGAATTCAATATTGGGGGAGTGGATTCTCCAAGATTTATATATGGTCAGAGATTTATCAAACATATGATTGACAAAATGAATATAATGACCAGCATTGTCCTTAAGGTGTACTTTTAAAATACATCTCGTAAATTAAGTATAGGCTATTCCAATTCTCAGATTTGATGGAACATTTACCCGTGGGGTAAACTAGCTCTATCTCCCTATTTGTCAAAAGGGTCAATCAGGTCATTAGTTCAATCACCAGAGTACATTGGAGTTGGACAATGAGTTGGCCCATTATAATTCACTTTTTTGGAGGGGCAGAGGGGAAATTAAAGAAATCCAACGTTGGTATAATGATATTATGCATGCCCTCGTTCACGGTTACTAAGTGCTATGAATCACGAATGAACAAAATTACTAAAGAAACGCATTTATCCCGTGACTAGCTTGGTCCTCCTCTTTAATGATACCAAAATAAGTACCAACATACATAGTATGGCGTCACAATGGACGTTATCAAGTCCGTGAGTCTGCAAATGGTATTTTTCACAGAAAATAGGCGAAATTACAATTTGCGCTAAAAAGTTAGGATATCGGATTTTAATGCGGTTTTCAGCTCAAATGATGGCCAAATGACTAGGTTTCTATAGAAGAATGTTTTGATGTACGCTCTCAACGGAGTTTGTTCCTAAATTGGAAATTTGCTTGAAAGTACTTTGAATTAGTTTTAATCTGATCATCCACTCTGAAACTGGTATCAAAAAATCTACGACTTGCACAAATGATGAAGAATAAGAAGTGCTGGAAAACTTATCAATATGGCTGTGAAGGAGACAACAAAAGATTAGTGGACGGCATCCATTGATACTATATTCCATGACTATGTCATTCACCAAGGCTGCTTTATTGTTGGTCTTGGTGGGCCTACGTTCTGTCTGATGATGATTCTACTAGTACCATGGTTGTAAATTTGGACCTCTTAAACTTCTATCTGTTTAAAATTCTTAAAGTCAAGACTCAGTTACTATCACAACGCCTCATGTACATGAATTAGGGATTTTACGCTCTGGGACGTAAGCCCAAACCAGGGCCTATTGCAGTACAGAGATTTCTACTAAACAGTATAGATACACCCGTGATGCTCTTCTAAAAGTTGGTGATGCATGCGCGAAGGCCCAACTACCCTCATCTATTTGGTCCCATGTTTACAGCTGGAATTAAACAGTCCACCCACAGGGGTACCCATGCTGGTATTCATATCAAACGCCGCTTCATGTGTAATCTCACTCTGCCACATGAATCGCTCCCCGTATTGTACAACCCACTGAAGATGACAGGAATCCAACACTATGGTCGCTCATAATCTCAAGATCGCTGTCTGGAACGCGCAATCAGTCTGTAACAAGACCGATTTCCTATGTGGCCTGGTTCTGGCCAGGGCCGTAGCCAGGGGGGGGTGCGGGGTGCGACGGCACCACCCAAAAAAAAACTGAAAAAGGTCCGTTTATGATGTTGAAGGTCCGCGTTGTAAGTTGAAGGTCCGTTTTTGCAAGTTAAAGTTTGCGGCTTGCGTAGATTTTGTTGTTTTAAGGGTTTGTGGTGCATGGTATATGAAATGAATTAGTAGCTGTTAATCCATTACATTACGCATGGGGGATGTTATTTTACTGTTTCCCTATTTTCTCAACGCTGGGATGATGTCAATCAATATCCCGTAACCCCCCGCCCCCCACTCCCCCCCCCCTTGTCTTCAGAAATTTTGGGGTCACCTGCGAGGCAGCAAGCGGAAAAAGTTGGTTTGTTGGTACGCAAAAGGTCCCCCTCTGGCCAATCCTCCCCGACCGCACCACCTCACATAAATTCCTGGCTACGGGCATGGTTCTGGACACTGACAGAGATATTATATTTATTACTGAAACATAGTTGTATGAACACAGTGCTGCTATAATTGGTGAACTTACTCCACCCGGCTACTCTTTTCTGAACTTTCCACGTGCTAGCGGGGGGGTGGCATGAGTCCTTTACAAACCCATCTGAAACTGAGATGTATACCCTCTCATGAAACAAGACTTTTGGAACATGCTATTAATAACTAATTCTTTCACATCACATTTCTTGGTAGCCCTCTACCGTCCTGATCCCTCTGGTTTTAATATACCCCCTTTCATCTCTGAATTTGATGCTTTCCTGAGCATTATTGATCTGAGAATGGTAAACCGTGCTCCGAGATTTCAACAATTCACTGCGAACATACCATCAAAAGTCCGGACACAGTTGCCAGAATTCTTTCGTCCATGGGATATCGGCAAATTGTTGATGTGCCAACCCTCATAGATTCTTCATACCCTTGATCTCCTAGCATTAAGGAAAATAATAATTTAAATTAGTACCTAGGGGCAGGCAAGGACAACCTGCATCGCAATGCTATCAAACTTTATGCATGGTCAATAGTTTAGATTGGATCAAATTAACACCCCCAGGGTGGACATTTAAATAAATATGCCCTGCACGGGACCTACAAGAGGGGGTAAAGTTACTATGGGGGTCAAATGTTTAAACTGTGCTCTAAATCTAATGTAATGTAGCTCAAATTATTTCCTTAGGTAACCAATCGAACAGTAAAAAAGTCATTGGGTCACCTGCGTGCGGTGCTCCTTTCCAATATATTTGGGAAAAGGTAGGCTAAGGTCATTTGTTTATTCAAGAAATGTAAAAAAAATAAAAAAAATAACCAATTTTCTTTTAAAATATTTTTTAGAATGTTTAATGAACTAGTTCCAAATATGAAATGCTTTTGCATTTTTGGCTTTCATCTTCTTTTATACTGGAAGGGTTTCAATTTCCCTGTAGAACTCTATGGAGATGGGGAAATTACACCCCTCCCTATTAAAGGGAAACAACGCCTATGGCAAAAAAAAAAAAAATAAAAGCCATATTTTGAATCAGTATAATTAAATATTTTTTTTGATATTTTTTTACAAGAAATCTTGGTATTACAAATGTTGGACCTTTCTTAATAAACAAATGACCTTTAGCCTATTTTCCCAACTATCTTGGCAAGGAAGCACCACACGCATGTGATCATTGACTTTTTTACTCCTGGTTTACATAAGGAATAATTTGTGCTCTAATTACATTGATTTTGATCAGTTAAACATTTGAACCCCCATAGTAACTTGACCCCCTCGTAACACCCCCCGTTCAGCTGATTGAACTTGTCCACCCAGGAATTGTTACTTATGGTCAGATAAGGCACCCAGATGGGCACGTTTTTATAGCATGAGATGCATTTTGCAATGGAATATTAGGGTTTGGCCCCCTCCCTATAGTGATTGTGAAGATAATCCTGTTTTCATTCTGAATCACCTAATCTAAATTGGGTGATTAATTTTGACCGGAGCAACTGCATCTAAGACTTTTACAACATCTCGCTGTTTTAGGAACAAACACCAGCCTTTGCGAACGACCTTGCTTTACCATTGATAAAGTCCCTCATGCAAGATCATATGTCGGTCGACGACCTTGTTGATAGTTACAACAATGTTTGTAAATTGTTCTTGATGCTCGAGCTCCAGTCAAGACACACGTTCGGTCAGTTCGGTTCAAACCGAAATGGTACAATGATGTCGTGGTTGAAGACGTCGTCATGACAGATGTTGGAGAAAGTGTAAAACTGAATCTTCATTATCAAAAGTAACATTGATCCAGAGGGGTTGCTGCAGACATTATGTTTGAAAATTGGGGGCGCTCTTCAAAAAATGTGCCATATTGCTTTAACATAATGTACACTTTTGAAATTGAATCGTGTGTTCTAGTGTACCAGGAGTAATTGGGATGTTTTAACATGCACTTGTTGTGTTTCTCCCTTGTTTTGTGTGGACAAAAACCACCAAACCACCAAAAGTACCACAAATGACAAAATGAGATTTGCCTACATACTTTTTTATATTTGCTAGTCCAACATGGCCCCCCACCGCGATCACGCATAGCTGAACTCTGTTTAGCATCTGAGCAACTTCCGCCGCAACCCTCCGTCGGTCCTGCTTGAGGATATTCAGTCCCCTTTCACGGACATTCTCTGTTGAAGGTCATCCCTGACTTGACGGAGGATTGTTACTCCCGCCTCAAACAGCCCCATAAAGAAGTCCAGAGGCTTCAAGTCTGATGATCTCGGCAATTCTACCTCATGGTTTAAAGGGCATTGCTGTATTTTCAAGTGCTGTTCTAAACGAGCTGCACTTTTCCTTGTTCATATTTATGTGAGCGCCAGTCCTGTGGCCCACCAGGATGCTTAAAGTGTCCTTTTAGCTGGCAAAGAAATCTCACAAATTCTTCCTCAAGGACTTCAGGACTGGGAAACCTGGTCATTTAGCATCTTGTTTCCGGCGAAAAAATAAGACACCAATAATACAATGGTTGCCTACAAGGCCACTCCGTTTTTGTCTCCAGTCACTCCTCTTAAAATGCAAATTCAAGAGGCCTTTGCGTGGGGCATACTGACTGACATTGTGGGTGCTGATTGAACCATTTCCACAAACGTGCAACTGATGCTCATTGCTTCCGAAAGAGAGGTGGCCACTCACAACACTCTGGCTCTTGCATTTTCTATTCCAGAAGTTCATACCTTGGACAAATGAATATTTTCGAATCACCTTTGTCATAGGAAGTCCAAATGCATTTGTTAGCTTGAGGCTTCTTCGTTTGTAAACATTTGCATACACAATTGGCCGATTTGGGCCATCTTATATTGAAGTTGCTGGCAAAGTTTCGAACAATTTGGGTACGCTGGAACTCCGCTTACCACATAGGCCCTTTTCCGGTGGTTAAACTGCGGGCCCCCCCCCAAATATGTTGACGCACCAGCTGTTTGACCCTCTGCCTGGATGTGGCAATCCATGACCTCCTCTTTAGGCTATTATATATTTAACAAGGAGGAAATGCTAGATTACATGTAGACCGTCGCGGGGGGACTCGCTAAAGATTCTTGATCTCGTGGGTAGGTAGGGCTTGTTCCACTCTCGGAGAAGAAAAATTGCCAACTGTTCGGAAGTTTTTGCCAATGCCAGTTTGATCCACATTCCCAGCAACCCAGTAGCTACGGTTTACTCTTCGCTAACAATGGACATGAGGACGAGAGTACCAATCGAACATCAATGGATCATCAATAATATTTGATAAAAATGTTGTTAAAATATTTTTAAAAAGTTGCACCAGAAGAATCACTGTTAGCAATTCGGAGGTACACGAGATACAGATGTCAGTGCAGATCGGTAATATCGAGAAAGATTATACTGCTTTGATGCTGCGGACTTTGCCAAGTCTTCAATACTTTAATACTCGGCGTTCCCTCTACGACGTTAAAAGGCCACTATCAGCGCTTTTTTTCAAATGTAAACAAATTTTTCTTTTTTTGACTATTTTTCATCAAAGTTCATTTTTGTTTGCACTGTTGTATTTGAAAATGGTTTGTAGTAATAGACCCCCTGTAAGTGGCTAAGCTTAAACACGTCATATTTGTTCAAGAAATACGATTTTTATATGCATTGTTACTACTAAAACACACAAACCAGTCGTAAATGCTTTAGTGTCTGTTTTTCACAAGTTGTATATAAGGTGGGTTTGATTATGAACCTAAAAATAGCAATTTAGAAACAAAAAGGTTTTTTTCATTGTTGGAAAAAATGACGATAGCGGCTTTAATTATGAAAACTGTATGTTAAGCAACAGTTTTAATAAACAACAATAGCAAGCTCATAATTGCCATGTCATCTCATTCAACCAAGCTCGTTCGTAGCAAAGATGTTAAAATGATTATAGACTTTTTTTAAAAACGAACTTTTCATTTCAATTGGGCCACAATTAATTTTTGTTTGTTTGTTTTGTTCTGTTTTGTTTGTTTGTTTGTCTTTGTTGTTGTTAGCGTTAATTGTTGATTGGATTACCTTGTGATGACCGTCTGTTTTTCTGACAGAGGATGGGTTATCAATGCGCTTTTGTGTTTACCCCTTGGAAAATTGGCTACCCAGTTGGTAGATGAGACATCTGCTGACCAGGCAATTAGTCCCTTCTCTAAAAATAAGGTTTACATAAGTTCACAACATACCGAAAATGGGGTGCGAACGTTTACTTAGACAAGCATTAAACGCTACTTAATGCACAATCATTATCATTAATTAACAGAACAAAAGTCTTGGCCCAAACGACTGTATACAGATATTTAAACTGACTCCGCAAGCCGAGTCTATTCCACACTGAAAACATTAGTTTGTCCTGAAAAGGGTCTAATTTTGACCAATTAAAATTTGTCATGCATTTAATTTTTTGATCATTCAAGAAAATAAGCTCAACATGTTTTTTCATAATGTTTTGCCATTTACAATTATAAGTGTTAAAACAATTAATTTATCACACAGATATTTTCATGACTTATAAAATTTCACTTTTTAAAATGCATGACATTAATGATGACAAATTGTCGTTAATTTGGCATTTCTAGATGCAATTACACATTGAAGTGTGAGTTATGACAATTAAATGACGAATTAATAATTTATAATTTTTTATTAAATTAGTCATGTCCATCAAAATGACAAATTATTATTAATGCATTCTTTGTCTTTAATTTGTCTGTAATTTGTAATGCACTTGAAATGACAATCAACGATATTGCGTCATTCATTCTTAGTCCTGCATTTTTAAAAAGTGAAATTTTATAAGTCATGAAAATATCTGTATGATAAAATTAATTTTAAATGGGTTATAATTGTTATTAACATTCATGAAAACAATTTTAGATTATTTTGTTTAATGATCCAAAGTTAAATTGCATACAATTTTTAATTAGTCAAATAAGACCCTTTCATGACAAACTAATGTTTTCAACAGTGCAACATAATAATCTCATTGATTTTCATGTTTTTTTTTCTTTGTTTAGATTGTCGGTTCAAGTATGTTTATTTGCGACTAAATTCCTGCTTTAATTTATCATTTGATAGAATTGGCGACGACAAGCTTTTCGAATTGGTTTATATTAACCATGTCACGAGAGGATTTAAAGCCCGAGTTTAGGACCGCCATTAAATCACATGGCGTAAAGATTACCTGACTTAAATTGTCACGCGACCTTATTACAGGCAAAAATACCACAAGCAAGATAACGTAAATTTGACAGGGAGTTGAAAGTATAATAAATAAAATTGTCAACGAGTATATAGGTTTAAGCAGGACGTTTTTTGCGGGACCTTTGACCTACTGTATTATTTGCTGTTGATGGTGTTTTCCTAAGGTGAGAGCATCTTGAAGTATAGAAAGATTAGAGCCACACTGGCGTAGCAAACCTAATTACGTGCTGGACACGAATATGGCCACATTCACAATTTTAGGCATCGGCTTTACTGCACAATCATCGAATTGTTTGTCATATATCACTGAGAAAACTATTAAACGTCTGAAAACGGCAAATAACCACTGGGTAAATACAACAATTTTGTTTTTCTGCCGGTGACAAATTGATGATATCGTAGGGGATAAACTTATGCCGATGAATCGCTCCAATGATACCACAACAAGCGCCAGAGCTGATGCAATTACTGGTCCACAGCAAGACTCAGAATAAAGTAGCCACAACAATTGTTTTGCCAGATGGCCAAATTTCATGTGGTTATAAAGTATTTGAAGAGCAACGAAAAACCACAAGTAATCTGCAACTGCAGATTGACGATTTGGTAATTAGCAAGTAGGACGCCAGACGCATATACCGTTAAAAGTTCCTTTTTAAGGGTTCGAACTTTGGTGAGCGGCATGAGCACTCGTGTACTAGGACGATATTTTTCGCGCGGTTTCATTAGAACTTTAAATTGATTAATTATTAAACACAGACTGCATAATAAGTCTTAATATGTATATTTTGTGTACAAATAACAATTTTCAATCAGCTTTCTCCACAGTCGATATAGGCAAATTTTAGTCATGATCATGCTGTCGAATTCCCAAGAGAATTTTGCAATGTTTTACATTTTGTTTCCAGTAACCTGCGAATGTGCATCTTATCAATGAATGACTCATTCTTAGCGTGATGAGCATAAAATTTTGATATACTTATCTTCTGATAGGATTTTATCAATGGTAATGACCGCACTTGGCTTGAAAATGCAGTTGAAAAACGGTTGTCAAAATGATGTTGACCAGATCAACTCTATACCTATAGGGTTGATCTATCTGTTTGCCGTAACTAAGAAAAAAGAAAAGAATAAAAGCCACCTATTAGCTCAGTTACAAGTCGCTATTTAACTAATACGGAGTTTTAACGGGTTCGAGTACGGGCCAGGCATACTTTTTTTCAATACCCTCTGTGCGTTGGCCGCTCCAAAGATTAAATATTCATGTTATACAGACTGTCCCAAAAAAAACTATACAATCAAAGATTAATTTTTTTTGGCAACAAATTTCAGTTCATCTCAACTTGAGTTTTACAGATTCTTTTTGAGTTTTAGGAGGTGTTCCAGCTTTCTGAGATTTTAGTTGGTGTAATTTGGGGTCTTGTTCAGGAGTTATGGCTATTATCTGAACCAGTTGAAAACCTTTTGGGCCAGTTTCGGCTATCCTGAATCAACAAGTTGACATTTGAAAATCACCTCAATAGCATTCTTTATTGAAAATTAAAATAACAAGTAGGTATAAGTGCTGCTTCTTTGTGTATAACATAATGTAAAACTTTATAATGGTCCGCAATTGCTATAAATACATGTAGCGTGGGATTCAATTCCAACAGTCTTTGTGATCTCAGCTTTTAACACTGCAGGTTTCACAGAAGGTAGAACCATAAAAAACAACCCTTGTTGAAAGTTACCTGAGACCTTTGAACCCACCATCCTTTTGCTTTATTGCTCTTTTTGAACAAACACTGATTTCTTCATCATCTTCCTTCCTGGGCATCGTGGAGGGCAGTTGGGAATAGGGAGGGTAAAATTGCCCCCCTCATATTAGAGCGTTGTCCACACATTTGTCCCTCAACAGACTTGTAGACTGTTACATTAGTTTCACAGTCAGTCCAAATTCCTCCCCAAATTTCCCTGAGTTTTTCATGATTATTGTCCCCTGAGAGTGAGTCCCTCATTCATCACCCACAACATACTAATTTCTGGTGCTTTCACTGAAAAATATGTATTGATTAGTTCAATGCATGATAATACATTGACTCTGATTTTGAAATGATTTAATACCACAATGATGCACAAAACACACGCCTTTATACCTTTAGTTTCTTGAACCTTCAGTGAAACTGGCCCAAGTGGTATTTATCCTTGTGTTCAACTGACAATATCTCCGCTTAGGTTCGATCAATTGGAGTGGAATAAAAGCGAGGATTTAGCTTAGGATCTTGTCTAACAATGAAGTAAAATCTGGCAAAATGCACAGTTATATTTTTTATAATTTTTTAGTTTGATTGTAATAGTTTTTTTATGGGACAGTCTGTACTCTCTTATTACTTATCAATTTATTATTTTTCCTGATCTCATTTGGGTGGAGGGCTTGAGGATAGGCGGAATTTTGCGTGGGGCCGTTTTTCCCTTTCCACTGCAGGTTACGCCACAGTAAGACTGAGCACAGTGGCGTAACGGCTGCACGCTCCTGAGGGGGCAAATTTCCGGTCTTGGGAATTTTTCTCCCTCTTAGGGGGGGTCAAAAGCCAATTTGTTTTCCCGTCAGAGGGCTAAAACACGGCTGATTTAGCATGATTTTTGCAAATTTTTTTTCCCGCCAAAGTCGTCAGGGGGCAAACTTCCCCCCCCCCAATTACACCCCCCCCCCCCTGTTACGGACGGACGGGCCACTTGACTGTGCACCTTTACATGGTTATTCCGTCATGTAATATCAGCACGAAATAATACAAATCACTTGTAAAGAGTGGACTGGTGTTTTATGTTTATTCCGTATAGGCTAATTGATTTCTTTTCTTTCAATCAAGTTTTACACCAAGGATATAGTGTGGGTTGGTGTGTATTCCCGTAGGAATTTTCATGCTAAATTGATTTTTGTTGTTGTTTGGGTTTCAATAGGACGCAAACTGTCAGAAAATGATGGGGTGGTGCAAATTTTCCGACTGATGCTCCCCTCCTGTCAGGGGGCAATGTTGAGTACACGGGAAAAATTTTAATTAAAAAAATCGCGAGTCAAATTGTGTTTTTTAATGTACACTAACGCGTTCGTCTCGTCATAAGGATAGAAAATATATATTGGCCTAGGTTCCAACCTTTTAGTTAACGCGGTATAGCCCCATAATGGTTTCACAAGGTCACCCGGGGTTAATGCGCCGATGTTTTGTTGAAAGTGGTGTCAAATATGATTCCTTGTGTCATACTGAAACAGAAAATGCATTTTAATTGATCTTTCTGATAGCCCCATTGAGACACCTGGGAAAGTTCTGGTGACCCCCATAGACCATGTCGAACCCGTGCGACATTTTGCTATTAAATGTAGCCAACCAAATGTCACACAACTTAAATAATACATGTTTGGATCCTGTGAGACACTACAAACAACTATATCACCAGTTTCACAACAAAATCTGGATTGGGTGAATTTTACCCCAGGATGACCTTGAACCATTTATGGGGCTAAAGCGCTTTAACACTAAGGTCGGAACCTAGGCAAATCTATACTTTTTTCTCTCCTCCTCATACGGAAGACGAACATGTTAATGTACATTAATCCACACATTGTGACTCGATTTTTAAAATTTTCCCTGTATTACATTTTTCCTCCTTGAGGAAGGGGGCAGCAGTCCGAAACTTTGAACCCCATCTTTCTTGACTGGCTGGTCCCTAATGAATGAAAACAGCAAGAAAATCAACTTTAGCACCAAAATCCCTACGGGAACTGTGTTCGTTACAATACCACCCCACACTAATATAACCAATTCTACCATCAACTGGCCGTAAGTCCCATTGCAGTCAATCATTAACTTTTTTTCTAATCTTAGCATGTAATGAAGTGATCCACTACTGGGAAGCTTCTGCCCCCCTCCGCAGAACGGGTGCAGGTCGATGTTCCGACGTGTCAATTTGTCCGAACGGTTTTGTTCCGAAAGGTTATTACTACGCCGACCGGTCTTTAATTCCGAAAGTTATTTCTCCGAATGGTGTTCTCCGAAAGTCTATTTCTCCGATGGGTAAATAATCCGAACGGCAAGTTTCCTAAATGGTCATCATTTCCCCGAAATCTAAAAAAGGGTCATTGCTCGGAAAGGTTTTTATTCCGAAGCGTCATTACTTACTCCGAAAGGGTCGTTTCTTCTTTCTTCTTCCGAAAGTCATTACTCCAAAGGTCCGTTTCTTTTCTCTTGTTTCCTCTGATTTTCGGAATATCGACCTTCGGAATAAAACCTTTCCGAGTAAAACCTCTTTTTTCATTTCACACAGATATTTACTACT
>JAMKCH010051209.1:0-141803 GCA_023653785.1 Ophioderma brevispina
GCATGTTGCCCTAATCATACTTGCAAATTTGATCTACGCTGGCAGAAATTAGTCATTTTGTATTTTCTGTCCGTAAAAGGACAGACAATTATAATGCAGGTGGCCTTGGCCTCTGGGGCACCGTGACATAAACCTTTTTTTAATTTGGAATTAATCTTTCTCGGATTATCTATGAACCATAAACAAAAATGGGTTTTGTTATAGAGCACAGAAATTCCAACCTTTGATTTGAAGTGGCCCTGCATCCTGAAATGTACCTTACTACACTTGTTTACTATTTAAATGTGGGGTCACTTTAAAATTTTCATAAAGGGCGTTCCCATTTTTTTTAAAGTCTGGTTGGTTTTTTTTTTTTAACTTTTGTGTTTTAAATTTTTATGTATTCAGATTTTTTCGTTAAAATTTTATTTTTAATGTGTATGAAATACACTGCGCCTTAATCATTGCAATAGTAAATGTTACTTTCATTGTCATACTAATTTGACTACTTATTATGATTTGAACTCCCAAACAAAATATACCACATTAATCTGGGGCTTTGGTTATTTTTTTTAATTAACTTTTCACTTGACCATTACTTCAAGTGACATAGGCGATTCAATAGCCAATCTATGTAAACTTTAAACATTAAGTGTATTAATTGTCTGTTTAAATTACCCAAAACCACAAAACATGGCAAAATTTTAATGGCAATGACTTTAAATTCAATAATTTTTTGTTATGGAAAATTTTCGGTTTTTTTGTTTTTTTGGCTTTTTCAACTTCCAAGAAACAGCAAATATTTTGCTGTATTAAGATTTAGTCGTCGAGATTTCAAATCGGTAACTACATGCTCCATTTGGACCTGCATACAGGGAATTTGTCAATCTGTGTGTGAATCTGTGTTAACACACCTTTAATGGAGAGTAATTCTAACTTCTTCATTCTCATAATTTGTTCGCTTACTTACCCCCCGGGGGGGGGGTTCTCAACTTTAGTTTGGTCGGGACTGCCTTCCACCCTCCACTACTCTGGTAAGTAGGACCCATACTAACCATTTGGGCCAAAAAGGGACCCATAGCTATACCAGAGATGCAAATTTTAGGGGCCAAATTCGCAACCCAAATTTGCCAGTTTTCTCATCACCGCAAATTGTTTTGACATTTTAAGCAAATTTGGACATTTTGGCTTCAGATTGAGGACATGTGACTAATTTTCCAACAATTGTTAGAAATTTTTTGGTTTCCGGGATTGAGAAAATGCGGCTAATTTTCCACCCAATTTCAGTGAAAATTTTGAAGAAAAAACACCCATTGCTATAAAAACCAAAAAAAATTGGCATAAAAAGGGGGTCATTGATATTACGAAGGGCTGAAAAATGGGTCCGATGTCTGTGGCACATCACTGTATGGTCATTTGTGTTGAGACCCCCCTCCGACTTAACCTGTATTTTCACTTTCAATACATTTATTGCCAAGTCTAAGACTACATTATACAATTTGTGTAGTAATCATTCTGTGCTTTGTCAAATGGTGATATATCACTGTACTAAGTTTATTCTGAATCCATGGTCCAAACCTCTATTGTGGCAATTTACCTACCAAGGACAAGCTCCTGTATTTTGTCACTGTCAACCGACTTGTGGTGGTGATAACAGAGTATGTAAAATGGTCACCTTAATAAAAATACTAAAATACATATCATATAACTCTACTAATTCAACCGATTCAACCATCGACACTATAAATTGGGCTAATTTTACCCCACTTATAATACCAGACTATGTTTTAAACACTTTTATCCCATAAAAAATATGAAAATTTCAAAACATATTCACATTCATTAATATGTGACAAGCCACAAGGTTAATTAATCAAATGCAAGTTCCCCCAAGAACTAAACAGTGGTTGCATTTAATAACCTGCTTCACTAGTACAGAGGTGTTTTGAAACTACTCCATAATACATTGCAATGTGCCTATAATGGTCGGTACTAAACACTGTCGTAATTTAGGCCGTGTAAAGAAGTTAAGAGCCCAAACAAACCTTTCATTATTAAATTTTTTTAAAGTACTAGTGGTATTGTGTGCAGAAATGGGTGTAGAAAGGTCAAGTTTTATGTATTAAAATGGGATTTTTGTGGGATCACATGCCGGGATCATGCATGGGATTATGAGGTGAACTGTCCCAAAACTGAATGCATTGGTGGGATGGGCTAAATATGCTCTCTTGTGTTCTAAGGCCACTTTATGTTTATTTAAGTTGAGAGAATTTTTGGGGGCTTTTCACAAGTTAACCAGTGCCAGGTTAAAGTTCAGATATTATTATAGTGCGCTTTTTAACCATGTGTGAACATGCCTTCGTGAATGAATACTTTGCATACTAGCACTATACTTCAGGAGCAACTGGGAATGTTTAAGTACACATGGTACAAGGCACATGGAAACTTTAGACACTGGGAAGATATTGGTGGGAAACAATAACATACTACCCTTCAGGCAATAACATAACTTATCATCTACCTAATAAGTAATGAAATTTACTGCAAGTGGTTATCAGACTAGGCTGGCAATGCAATGCCTCTCTAGCCATCACTGATAATGCATGGCTTTCACACAGCATCATCTACCTTTTATGACAACATAGACATTCAGCATAACTTTGCCTACCAACAACAATTCATGCACACACGTACACATGCCCGCACACGCACATCTGCCAGAATTTCAAAATCCACAATCTAACTTTTCAATGAAATGTCATTACTTGCATCCCTGCGATTTTCAAAAGAATGGACAAGACATGAGAGACTAATTTTGAGAGAACAATTGGGTTTCCTACTCTAATTTGCTACTGATGACAATAGCCTATATTATAGGATAATAAAAATAAATAAAATAATTAAAAAACTCAAAAATTGGCATTTTGACCAATTTTAAATCTGTATCCTTTTGTTGTCTTTGTACCAAATTGTGTATTATAACTTCCATTAGGGACTGTGCCCTCAACAGTTATCTATGGTGAAGTGTTTGAATTGCGCTACCAAAACCCACTTCCACCCACTTCCGCCACCACCATGCCTCAATAATAGACTGGTAGTATGAGACGATAACCTGTAATATCAACATGATGCGGCAATCACCACGCCTTGCAAAAAGCAGGTCTAGACTAGACTAAATGTGTCAAGTCAGCTCTGCCTGGACTAGATACCTGATTGAGACCACCAGATGACCAGGCTATGGAGTCTTTGTCCGGGTGAGTTGTGAGGACAGTTTGAGGTACTTGGAATACTGTTTTTTGATTGTATGAAACTGTTTTATAGCTTGGGTTTAATATTATGGTAGCTTGGTTGGGGTGAAGGAATTACCTATGAAATTCAGCATTTTGGTGACTTTTACTTTAGGTTTCCCTAATTTCTTAAAGGCACTCTCAGAGAATCATCCACAAGAGTCAAAAAAATTTGCAGTAATACTTAAAAGTGAAGGGATAAGTATGTAGTACCTCTCATCAGTTACTTTTTTTGAACTGAATAACTGACAGAAAAAGAGACAACGGCAGTATTCAAAGATATGGAATCTCCATCAGTTACGTGTTTTGTTGTAATTGTCTTACGTATGGACAGTAATGACTAAAATTCAAGTTTTAAATCCTTATTAATGTTGCTTCTGGTCTTTGAGTATTTTGCAGGGTATTTAGGATACTTGTACTTGTTACAAACAGACAGGCTAAAATCGATTTTTTCGATTTTGCGATTTAGCAAATCACTGGTAGTGTCTTTAATACCTGGGTAATTCTTTGACTCTTCAAAAATGACTGGCTTTATTTTTCTCCTCACTTTTGACTTACCTTAATTCTAGTTTAAAAGAGCCAGAACCCTAGAAAGTATAAATTATTTTCTGATAGGTTGTTGTGTGGTTTGTGTTTGTGTGTGTGGTGTGCGCGCGCTTGTGCGTGTGCTAATGAGCCACTGTAATGAGCCACTGTGCGGCATTTCCCAGTTGCCACCCCGTCAAAGCATCGGGGGAATCTGGTTTTTTTTAAACAAAATTAGGTTACTCCTGAGCATCTAAAAATGCCAACACAAACCATCTGGGAACATAACTCTGGTTAGGTGTGTGTGTGCACAATAACATTAGTCTATTTATGAAAAATAGTGGGTTCACCTTTTTCTGTATACAAACCTACACTAACCTTCTACACATTAATATTAGAATCCATCTAAACGATAACCTCTCCATTCTTTCAGTCTCTTCCAATATGATCCAGACCTTTTTTATTTGTTTGTTCTGGTTTAGGTGATAGAGACTAATTGATGCTCCAAATAGGGATTCTGTGTATTTCATTTGTCCTTTGCTAGTAAGTATCCACTGATTATGGGAAAATCACCACATCTAAAAGAAGTCCATGATCCAATCTTACCTACTAACATTTTAAAAAACATAGTTAAAGCAAAGCTATTGTTTTCACTATTAACTTTCTGAATATTAGGTTGATTATGCTTAATTCATTCTTCAATATCTACGCTAACAGTGAAAATAGAAACATCCCAGGTATAATATAATAAATGTGTTAACTCTCCTAAAGTGAAGTGGAGAGGAAGGAGCATATGATCTTATGACCCTTTTGTGGAAACTACTTTAAGGTGATTCCCATTTTCGAAAGTTTACCACCTGCTGCTATTCAAATGGTAGATGTTTTCATATAGAATCCAATTATGCAAATGACTAACTGTTAACTGCCTATTCAGCTAAAATAGGTTGCTGGCCCACTACGTTTAAAGGTTGTCCACCTCTAATCTATATGTTAACAGTCTGCATAATATCACCAAAATGAATATTACACCCCCTCCCCACTCCAAACAAGTTTGCATCATTATTATTATTTATAATCTGCCCTTTATAGGGAAATATTTATTTTTTATGTCTAGTGAGTTATTTTAACACTCTGCCTATAACTTAACTGTTAATCACAGGATGTTTTCAAAGAATATTGGCACTCAATTAAGCTATTTATAGGTAATTACACTAAAAGAGAAAAACAAAATTCTGAATAACAAGGGTATTGTTTTTATAAAAACTTTGCAGATGCAGGAAACAGATGAAAGAACTAAATAAAGAAAATTATTAAACGTCTTATGCGTTTTCTATATCTCTGTTTTAACACTGCCTCTTTCCATAAATGTACACTAGAAACTCCTTGAATTATTCAATTCTGATGCTACCATTTTTAATGTTTGATGGGAGAAATCTTGCACTAATTAACAAAACACCCGTGTATGAGTTTCAGTACAGACTTGAATGTCAAGGTTATTGCACATAAAAATAGAGATGGAAAGGTTTGGAATAAGTGTGCAATGCAATATCAGAAATTAACATGGGATTTTGTTTTAATCATATTATTTACTTCCCAGATGAGACAATTTCTGCTTGCGGTGTGTTCAAAGATTTAGAACGATAACTGGGCCAGGATAGATGGGACATGTTATCAACAGTTTCCCAGGGTAATGAAGCCCAGTCCTGGAAAGGACTAAAATGATAGTAAAAATTTACTCAACAAGACGACATGCTTATTCATGACGGAACAATCTAATAGGACATTTCCTTGCTATTCAGTCTATGTAACCTAATCTAGCTATGCGGATTTCTAAGCACACCACTGTTGCATGCCTCAAAAAGGTTGTTGACATGGGAGTCCAAGCTGTGAAAAATGCAAAGACAAATTTCCATCATCATCAAATTCTCCATGCATACTGATGTAGCATTGTCTGTCTGTGGGGAATAGAGTTAGCCAGAGATGAACTTTAAATCACAAAGGGATTGATATTAGAGCCTGCAATACCTGTAGCACATTCACCATTAGATAAAAATATGTTGCTGCATAAGGTCACATATATTGATGTTTTTTAAAATGCTACAAGGAATTTGAAGTAAAAGGTTCAATTTTCCCCCTTCCTATTCAACCTGTAGCCATTTCTAGGCACTTTAGTTACATTAAAGCAATGACATGTGATTTTGTGATTTATGAGTCTAATCCACCTAGGGTTTTTTCTTGTTGTATGTGAAGGCTTGCCTCAAGCAATACTCTATTCTGAAGTTTTATAGCAAACCAATTCAGTATTATCACTATCATAAGTGAAAATCATGTTACACTTCTGCATATACCACTGTAATCAAAATACAATGGTTCACCACCTTAAAACCCTCATTTGGTAATTTTACCTTTGACCTTGGAATTAGGTTGCGTATGAAACATGAGATTGTGATTGCGGCTTATCTTGCCATTGGATACATGTATGAGTGAACTGAAGAGGTCCCATGATGGAGCCTTGAGGGGTACCACACGAGTTCAGTATCATCAGAAAAGTGGTTTTTCATACCACACGGCTACTGCGCACCAGATATGTAGATTTTAAAACCAGTCTAAAAGGGTGGGCCAGAAACACTAATGTAGTTTGAAGACGATCACGGAGGGTAATGTGCTTTATGTAAAAACAATTTCAAATTCAAGGAAAGTTTGTAACACTTTATTACGACGGCCAATGACAAGATGAGGATCCAATGATAATGACATTGATGATAACCTATAAAGCATGACAACAAGCAGGTTAAACAAGACAAAATCAAGTGCTTTCAAACCTCTGATTAAGGGAAAAGTTACCCCAATTTTATATCTAGCATAGTTTTACACTCTATGTTCACCCACACACAAGTTTGTACCTATTACTTATGTTTGAGAAAATTTTAAGCTTAGCTATGCTTCTTTTCTTCACTCTCCATAATTGTTGCCTTTAAATTTCCAATCCAACACTTTCTCCTATAAGGTTGTATGATGAAGTTTGCATATATAAAGACCCCCAAAAAAGTAACGCAGGAATGTCTAAATACCCCATAAGTTACAACCATTGGTCTGCACGAAAACATCAAATCATCTCAATAGTCTGTTTTTTTCTGAATTTTGACACCTTTCTTGCCTTTCTTGCCCATTGTGATCAATATATCCAACACAAGTCTCCCATTTTAACGAAATGGTCACATTTCAAAGTTGCAGCAACCTAGACTTCACTTATTACATCACAACCATACCTTATTGGACACCACTTCATACGTAAGAATGCGATCTTTCACTGAATGGGCAAATCAAATATGAGCTCATATGCTATTAGCTTTTTACTGCAACTTTTTTAAAAGGGGAATTTCTTATAATGGGTATTGTGCTGGCAATATTGATCGCATGGGGCAAGAAGTGTATCAAAAGTTAGGGAAGAAAAGAACTATTGATATGATTTTTATATTTTCGTGCAAAGATCAATGATTTGTAACCGTATAGGGTAATTAGACATGCTGCGTTACTTTTTGGGGTTCTTTAGATTCAATGCCCACAAGCCTTCCAAGAAGATGCTCAATCTTGCAACGACAGTGCGCCCCAGTAATAGAACCTGAAGTTTTTTCACCTTTCATTTTCTGCCTCTTAATCTTGAGCAGAAATGCCTTGAGCCATAAGAACTGAAAAAATCATACATTGTAGGGCATTGTCCTTTATACTTTGTTTATCACCTATTAGGCAGAAAAATATTTGGCTCTGTTTTATCCTTGTGCAATAGTAATTCCATTTACACGCATACTCTTGCCACAAGGCGTTCGCCGAGCGTACATCATGCACTGCATCTGCTGTGGTAGTTTTGCTTGAAGTTGTGCCAGTACTATTCAATATCACTTTGGGTATCAAGAGCCTTGCCTATTGTTGAAACCAAGTATAGCCCTCTATGACCTGAAGGTGACTATGTCAACTCCGAAACAAAATGAGTAATTTTTTCCACTTAAAGCACTATCAGTGATTTGCTGATCAGAAAATCGAAAAAAAAAAATCATCAAAAATCAGATTTTTGCTTGTCCCTGTACAAGAATAGTTATCCTACCATACCCTGCAAATTCTAGGACCAGAAGCAACCCCATAAAGGACACAATCAGAATTTAGTCATTAGTGTCTGCACGGACACTTACTACAACACTTACTTGAATGGATATTCGTATCTTTTAACACTTCGCCGTTTTTCTTCCTTTTCTTTCATTTCTGTCGGTTGAAAAAAGTGTACTAAGTGGGATCTCTACTGACTTCAGACTTCACGTTTAAGCTTTCCCTGCAAATTTCATGTATGTGACTATTCGGATAAATCACTGATAGTGTCCTTAAATTATGCATTTTCATTACCAAATTCTCTCCAGAGTCCCTCTTGAATGATCATAACATATTTGGGCCCCCCCGTTTCCCCCCCCCCCATGAAAACTCATATTGAGTGCACCCCTAAAGTCTGAACCACTGCCAGTGTTGATGGGTCTGATTCTTTGCCGCTTACACTAAAATGAAGAGTCAGTAGTGTTTGAACAAAGAAATATTGAACAGGAAGTCATAAATCCATGGCTGATAAAGCTCAGGGCATTTTAAATCCACGGGAGCACGGGAGCGCCGCTCCCAAAAAAAATCACCGTCCGCAAAACAAATGAACGCCGTAAAAAAAAATTAAAGAAAAAAAAATGAAAAATTTTAGGAAAAAAATTAAAATTTTCTGATTTCTACAAAATCACATCACTAAATGTACGTGTTTTTTAAATTTACCATGGTTACTTATGTAACACTATCAATACCAGCTTTGTGTTTATTATTGTTTGGTCTGGCCTCCCTGCTCCCTGTGGAGCAATTTCTAGCGGAACAGTTTATGTTCATGTACAACAATAATAACACGGTGGGAATATAATTATCAATTTTAGTCGTAAAAAGGTAAAGTCAAGTTATACTTTTTCACATATAACCCTTAAATAATTTAATTTATGATTTTATAATATAAATAACAAGATTTAAATGTTATTAACAAAAAAATGGTGCAATTTTTGACGAGCTACTACTAGACTGGCACAACCAACGTCCTGATTGTATTTAAACCTGATCAAACCTAGTCTGTTCCGCACTGACATTAGACTCTATCGTAAAGCTTTCATAGACGAGACTCCGATAAAATCTACACACACACAGCAAACGCAGCTGATTCCCAGCATCATGCAGAAAAATGAGCAACTACGGTACCGTGTTTCCTATTACTAATATTTGCCAAAAATAAGATATAATATGCATTCCATGTTTGATTTTGTGTACACAAAATGTCCGATTTTCGATACAGCAGCCGACCAGACCCCCGATTTTATGAGGGAAGGTAATGCGATCTGCCCACATTTACATTGCAGTGTGACTGTGTAATTCTCTGTGTGTGAACCAGCCAGCATTACGTTAAATACATTTTGTTGAAGGAGGTGGGTACTCTGAATAATTAGTGACTTATTATCTCAAAAATAATTTCAACAGGTAACATTTTTTGCACCAATTAAAAAATGAAATCATGTTAATTTCAGACAAATTTTAGACCCAAAAAGTATACATTATATTGTGGTGATATTTACATGTTTTAATGATTTTGTACATCCAACGCTACAACATTGCTAAAATCTGTTGTTAAAAACCTTTTCAACATGACTACAAATGTTATAGATGGCCTCCATTTTTCTGATTAAACTTTTAAAAAAATATTATTTTCTCAATTTAATTGAGCAAAAGATTTTCTCACATGAAAAGTATTGTTTACTATAAAAGAGAGAAAGGGGAATTACCCCTAAAAGAAAAAGTTTGTTTGGCTTAAGTGCACCTGTTTAGATTGCACAGTAGGGGAAGTGGGGGATTCCTCAAGAATGCTACACTTAGTAAACTGAACTCAGCTTGTTTATGCTTAAAAGATCAAACTTGCAAGATCTGGGAATTCCCCCACAAGTTATATATATGAAGTGATGAAATTTAGATTGTGAAATCTAATTATATGGTGCACGGTCATGGTTATGCTAAGAAGGATTAATAATTATTGTTAGAATGGGTAATCTATCTGTGAGTAGTTAATACTATCACTGGAAGGACACGCTGCCCGCATCCACTAGTATAAACAAAGTAGCTAGAAAGATAGATAGTTTTACTCTGCCTTGAGGAGCAGACCGGTAAGGCCAGGGTTATATAATTCCAGTGAGCAGAGTTTGCTGTTGTAATATTCTACTGTGTCTTTGAGCCGAAAGTGCTGAATCAAAAGTAGGATTCCAAATTTTGGACAGATAGAAATCGTGGTGTGGTGGTTGAGTATCTTGGACTGATAAATGTGGATTTACAGGTATTATCGTCGAAGGGACTTAATTTATCCTTGTCGTCTGAATGCTGAGGACAAGATGACCTTCAGGAATGAGAAGATTCCTTGGGAATATAATACCTGAGGAGTTTTGTATGATCGTGTGCCGGCCTTTTGTATTTTGGAGATTCGCTGGGGACATATCATCGTTGAACTGCAAAGCTTATGGGAACATAGTGGACATTCTTGAGGGCAATAGTAGACAGTGTAATCTAAAATGGAGGGTATGTTATGTAAAGTGTTTTGGACATTACCAAATTCTTGAACCAAATCAAGTAAAGATCATAAAACTGTTATTATATATAATTTGAGATCATTTGTGCCACGAAGGCTCATTTATTTGTGTTTGAAAGGTTATTTCTGACATTAGACGTCTACGAGACGTCATAACAGAATTGGGGGCTAGTCCGGGAATTGAATGAGATAAATTTGCGCCTTAATTGTTCAGAATTTATACACCTTAAATGTGGTGATAATAGTGCAAACTAGTGCAATTTTTAGCATACAAAATTTTGTGTGTATTACATGACTTACCATTGTAGTTGGTCAAGGTAGTATATGGTGTTGAGAGTACAACACAAATGGAGTTTGATCCAGAAGTGTTTCATAGGGCAAATAACTTGGGAGAAGTTGATGAGCTGAGAAAGCTGAGTTAAATGAAAATAACCAAGCATTTAGGACTTGAGCAAAACATGCTATGAGAAAGCAGATCATCAAAAATAGTTTTGATTAAAAGTTTGTCAGGAAGATGTTTGGGATACTTCATATTTGGATAGGATAAGAAGAGGTTCTGTAACGGGCGCAAAAGTTATGCCGTCAAAAATTAAAAGAAACTTGAAAGGCAAATGGCCATGGAAAAAGAAAATTGCAATGTAATTTAGAGAAAGAAAAAAAAGAATGCAATTGCAACAAAAAGAAAAAGGACTGGGAATAAAAAATGCAAAAAATGAAATGGACAAAAAGAGTGGAATTGCAAATTGAAAAGACAAAGAATGGGAAAAGGAAAAAGTTGCAAAATGAAATGAAAACAAAAGGAAATGGAAATTGCGCATAAACAAAAAACGAGCTTGAAGTCAGTTAGAGTGAGACAAAATGAACCACCGGCTAGTCATCAGACTCTTCCACGCCTCTGGTTTTTGATGCGACGCGAAAACATTCGGCCTGGTTCCAAAATTCAGGAACAAGAAGTAGACAACAAATTACTTCTTTACACTTTTGAGGAAAATTGCAATAGCTTGAAATGGACCAAGGAATCTTGGACCTTGTTGTTACAGTTCAGTGTTCATTGGTAAAGCCGAAGAAATATATCGGCCATGTCATTAGAAGAGGTCGTGATTATGACGAGGTAAGCAGGCAGTGCTCAAAGCATATGAATTGGTGCCAGAAGCATATAGACAAAAAATTCAGTCTGTGAAAAGGATGACCAACCCATGTGAACTTGCCCGTGGAAAGGAACAAAATGTTTGATCGCTGGCTTCTCTCAAAAAGAAGTCGGGCAAAATGGTCCAACTTAGGGAGTTGAGTTAGTTGAAAGAGTTTCAAACACTGTCTTACAGCCAATATCAAAAAACATCGGGATGAAAAACAAAAATTGACAGTTGCGGAAGATAGCCGTCAAGGCCGACGATTATGCATGGACACACAAAATTAATCATACAGTAGGGCCTACTTAGCAAGGAATTACTAGTACAACAAATACAACAACTAAGTCGGTTCTAACAAAGCGTCTCATGGTTAGCACTCAGGAGGGGAATCCCCAGTCAGGTTCCCATGAAAAGGGGAGTAAAGAAAGTATGGTGCTAATCAGAAAGCATGGGAGGGACCCAAATCACAGGTCACATGCAATCACTGTAGAAGCCAGGACATTACAAGGTCACGGTGTTGGGAAAGATACATGCTATCACCCAAAAAAGGGAGGGGGCCAAAAGTGAGTCAAAAACAATAGGTTGTGCAGTTACTTAGCTTTGAGGTCAAAAGTTCAATCTTCTTTTGTTCAAAAACAAGAAATCCCACAAAAGGAAAATTGACACAGAAAAGTTAAGGGATGACTTTAAGCCTTGGTTTGGACGGATTTGTGTCACTTCAGGTGTAGTTTAGATCCAAAAACCATTAGAATCATGCGGGACAAGTGCTGCGCGCAGTCCATCATATTGGAAGATGCACTTCCATTTGATATTGAGAGTTCCACAGGACAGTGCATTGATTCAGGGATCGGTTATGGATTGTATTAGTGTCCCTTTACACAAAATGAATTTGAAATCCAGACTTGTTTCTGGAACTGTCACAATTGGTGTTAGACAAGAACTCCCAGTTAAAGGGGTATCATGTGTTAGGGAGTGATTTGCAGGGGGAAAAAGTACTCCCAGATTCCATAGTTCCCAAGGTGCTGTACAATGGATAAAGTGGAGAGGAAATAGACATTTTCCCAGCCTGGCAGTCGTACTAGGTCAATTTGACCCGGGAAAAGCCTCACAGAAACGTGAGCAGGTGATGAGTAACATACTCACACAATAGGAGGGGAGCGGTGAGGATGACTTGGGTCCAAATTTAGAGGATACTTTTTCTCAAAATTAGAGGATTTGGAGGTCATTCCCTATTCAGGGGAGACTAAATCCCTGTTAGTGAAACTCAGCCCCTGAGACAAACAAAGTGACAAGCTGGTAAAACAATGAAAAATCCAGCCGCTGAGCATGATAGAGTTAGGACTGAAAGGAGACCCTTTACCATGACAAGCTGGTAAATAGCAGCACAACGACCCAGCACTTAGAAATTAGGTGAGAGGGCATTGTCGCCACAGGAAGCCGAGCAAATACCTGTAGGTTGGCTACAAACAAAATGGTGTCCTCAAGAGAAAATGCCGGCCACCCGATGCACTTGTAGATGAAGAAGGGGAGGTTGTGCATCAAATTGTAGTGCCAAAGGTATCCCATAGGGAAGTGATAGGCATAGCCCCCGATAGTCCCATGGCAGGACACTTAGGTGTGGAGAGAAATACATGACAGGATTAGGAGTCATTTTTGGTGGCCTACACTCAGAAAGAGTGTCGCGTATTGACTGACTTGTCACCCGTGTCAAATGGTGGGCCAGGCCCCAAGAGAAAATTCCCCTAATGCTCCCTTGCAACCAATACCAGCTTTTGATTGACAGTTAGTAGGGTGTGTTAATAGATTGCGTAGGACCAATTCCAAAGACCAAGTGGAACAGGATTTACTGACACATCATGTGTTGGTCACACGGATTTCCTGATGGCTTATACCCTTGAGAAAATTAGGGCACAGAGTATAGTGAAAGCTCTAAACAAGTTTTTCACTTAGTCCGGCCTCCAAATCAATTCAGTTTGATCAAGGATCAAATTTCATGTCAGGTGTTCCAACAAGTGATGGATCAGGTGGGCTTCCGATGGTTACAGTTTATTCAGCATACCACCCAGAATCCAGGGGGCCCTAGAAAGGGTACCACCAAAAATTGTGAAAGCACTGATGCAAAACCTTTGTTTGAATTTTTGCGAGGATGGGATTGAGGGAGGTCATCTATGTTATTTGCAAGGAGGCTGTACAAGTCATTAGGATTTAGTCCCTTTGAGTTGGTGTTTGGTCACAAAGTTAGGGACCATGAACTACGGAAAGAAAAGTGGTTGTGTGAAAATCCTGATGTGAATTTGTTAGAATATGGTCTCAATTTCAGACACAGGCTCCAAAGAGTTACAGAAATTGCCAAAAACTCCCAAACCTTTCATTTTTAAAAAAAGACAAAACTTAAAAAAAAAAAAATGAATGAAAAATGGTTGACAAAGATACGAGGAACAGAGTATTCAAGCCAGGTTGATAAAGTTTTGGAACTTTTTCCAATACAAAGGGATTCCTTTGCACGCCAAAGTATTCTGGACCATATGAGAAGATTGAAACAAGAGTGGGAGGGGCGGAGACCATTGAATATGTGATCAAAACACTAGAAGGTAGACGTAAACGTCGACAATTATGCACATAAATATGCTCAAGAGTATAATGAAAGAGATGATGGCATAAAGCCTGCATGTGTAATTTCATCAGAGTAGGGATGAGTGTACAAATGATGACATCACAGAGTCAGAACCTGAACAAAAACAGTACTGCTAAACACAGAAGAAACGGGATTTATGGGGGTCCAAATTGCAAAATTATGACTACTTGCCAATTGTAGACAAGAATTAGCCATTCCAGAAACGTCAACAAGGTTGAATTGAAAAGAGTTAAATCAGCGTGGGAGAACATATTTCCTGATTACCCAGTTGAGCAAATGTATAACCCAGTGAATTGATTAGGGGACTCGTGACGCCTGTTAAAGCAACATCCTTATAGGGTGAATCCAATCAAGTTGCAACATATCAGAAATGAGCGGTTGAAATACAAGTTAGACAATGGAATAGTAGACAAAGCAATAGTGAAGGGAGGTTCCCAGTATCTGGTTCCCAAACTCGATGGTTCATTTCGATTTGTCACAGATTTCGGAGAAGTCAACCTCTGCTCCAAAACGATCAATCCGAGCCAAGGATTGATGATGCATAGTGAGTTGGAACTGCCAAATTGTTTTAGGCAAAATTTGATTTGTTTGAAAAAAAATTTGTTATTGGCAAGTTCCCCTCACTGACGGTGCCAAAAGAAATTTCAGATTTTTTTGTACGCCCGATGGCCGATAACAATAAAAAGGAATGGCATTTGGCTCAAAAATTTCTGCCCCTGCGCCAACCATTTCAGAGATTAGTGAACAGAGTAGTTGCTAACTAGAAACAATTGGAAGCTATGGCGATGATCTCCTTGTTGTACAGTGAAACATGGGAAGAAAACACATGAGACCCAGCTCATCACTTATTTGAGAATTATCTCAGGCAGGTTTTAAACGTGAATATGGTTGAAAAGTGAATTTTGCCATGCAAATGTCACATACTTAGGGGATGTTGTAGGACAAGGCAAATTAGGCCAATCACTTCAAAAGTGAAAGCAATTGGAGAAATTCCCCACCACCACAAAGCAAAGGATCTCATGAGATTCTTAGGTATGGTAGGGTATTACAGAAGAAAATTTATACTGTCCAAATTTCTCAGAAAGTGCGTGTCGTTGAACCACCCTTCTGAAGAGAAAAAGGAAAAAAATTTGTATGGTCGGGAGCAAAGCAATGCCAAAAAGCGTTGAGAAACTAAAATCTATTTGATGAATGCGCCAGTTTTGAGATGCGCCAGACTTTCAGAAACAATTGCAAGTTGGCAGTTGATGCAAGGGATGTAGGCTGTGTGGTGGAGTTCTCATGGCAAGCAGATGAAAATGATGTATCATTCCTGTATGTATAACTCAAAGAAAGTTTGACAAAAATCGACAAAACTTACTCAACAATTGGAGAAAGAATGTCGCTTGCATTGCTATTGTATGACCCAAAATTTTGAGTGTACTTGAGACAAAGTGCACCCAGTGCTAGTGTACACGGATCCCAATCCGTTGACTTTCATCCACAAGAATGAAAAACAGAAATCAGAGGACTTGTCAGGTGGAGTGTAACTCTACAAGAATACACTCTGGACATAAGGGGACATAATGCAAAGGAAAAGATTGTAATCGTCTTGGCAGTGCCTTGTCCAGAGCTGGACCTAAATTTTTGGTCAGAAATTTGTATGTATGATAATTTATGTATTATTAGGAACTGAGGCAGCAATGCAAGAACATTAAAAAAAGTTGTAAAATTTACACTGTGTAAACTGATGTTAAAATAACCACAAAATGGTTAAAGGTAATAAAGCAGATTTTGGAAAATTTTCATTTCATTCAAAATTTTTTTTTTAAGGGGGAGGATGTTATATGGCCCTCCATTTTTTATGATTAAACTTTTAAAAATATTATTTCTCAAATTTATTTGAGCAAAGATTTCTCACAGGAAAAGTATTTGTTTACTATAAAAGAGAGGAGAAAAGGGGAATACCCCTCGTTGTTTGGTGCTCGTGCACCTGTTAGATTGGACACAATAGGGGAAGGGGGGAATTCCCCAAGAATGCTAACTTAGTAACTGAATCGCTTGTTTATGCTTTAAATATCAAAGACATTGCAAGATCTGGGAATTCCCCACAAAGTTTATATATATGAGTGATGTAATTTAGATGTGAAATCTGACTTTGATGGTTGGCAAGTCATGTTTATGCATAAGAATGATTTGTTAATGAGTAGTGTTAGAAAGGGGAATCTATCGGTGAGTAGTTAAATACTATCACTGGAAGTACTCCCTGCCAGCATCCACTAGTAGTATAAACAAGTAGCTAGAGATAGCGTAGTTTTTACTCTGCTTGAGGAGCAGACCTGTAAAGTGCAAGGAATCTAATTCCAGGAGCAGAGTTGCTGTTGTAATTATTCTACAGTCGTCTTTGAAGCCGAAAGGCTGGGAATCAAAGTAGGACTCCAAATTGTGGAAAGATAAAATTCGTTGGTGATTTTATTGGACTGATTACTGTGGAGTTTACATGTATGTATTATCGGAGGACTTAATTTATCCTTGTCGTCTTGACAAACTGCTGGACAAGATTACCTTCAGGACCTGAGAGATTCCTTTGGAATATAATACCTGTAGGAGTTTTGCTATGAATGAACTGTGCGCTGTCAAGTTTGGCGTCTCGCTGTGAGGATTTATCGTTGAACTGGCAGCGCTTCTTTTGGACATTAGTGGACATCTGCGGGCAATAAGTTACAGAATCTAAAATATTGAGTGTAATTTTATGTAAAGTTGTTTTGGACAGACCAGAATTCTTGAACCAGATCAAGTTTTATAAAGATCATTAAAACTGTTTATTATATATTTAATTTAGATCATTGTGCACAAGGCTCCATTTATTTGTGTTTGAAGGTATTTCTGACCTTAGACGTCTAGGAGACGGTCATAAAACAAAATTGAAGAAATGGTGTGTTGAGGATGCGGATTTTGCCTGCAAATATAGCTAAAACCCAAGAGCTTCCGGGGGCTCCGCCCCCCCTGGACCCCGCCGGGGATTTAGCCCATGGACACCACAGGGGACCTAAGACGGGCCCCTGGACCCCATCCGCGAGGGCTTCGCAGGCAAGACGCTCGCGATCACGGCAAGACGCTAAACAGTTAATTTCTGCAGAAATATTCCATGAATAACTTCATGCCTCCCAGACAGTAAAAATTATTTCTATGCCATGTGATAAAGTGTCATTTTGGTAGAATTTCTAGGCTCTTTAGTAACCTGCAGTACTTCCAATTTCTACCAAGGATGTCAAAATAGGGGAAAGGAAAAAAGTGTGGGCATGCAACAAATACGCAAAATCTTGGACTCTCAGCTAAAAATAGCCTTCATCATACTTGCTTTTCAATTTTGTGAATAGGCAAGCCCAATCTTTAAAACGAAATCCAAATTTGAAACGACAATCATTTAAGGTGGAAAATGTTTGATGAGAGGCCATTTTGTGGTACGTCTAAGGAAGCCTTTTTTGTGAGAAATCTGCATACATGAGCCATTCGTGACAATTTGTTAACATCTTTGCCACAAAAACTAGCCCCCTTTTTATCACTGATATGTCAAAGTCAAATTGGCAAGAGTCCTATGTACCCCTCTTTCAAACGCTCTACATGTAACATTTTTTTAATTCTGGCCTTCGGGTTACGGGGAGTCATAATGTAAGGCCATAAATACGAAAAATAAATTGTTTCCTGTACCTCTAAACGAGGGGTACATATGAAATCTTCTATCAAATTGTCTAAAATTAATGGACTAAACTCTTTCTATCCTCTTTTGTTTAAAGTATTGTTGCATTATTCTTTTTTATTCATTTAAATTACTGCACCCCTCTTGAAAACAAATGTTTCAATCCAAGGAACCAATACCATTGTGTGGTAATTGTCACACTGCGTAAATTGCATTTGCGATCCAACGCGAAATGCACGATGCAGTATAAAGGCACCCTTTGCGTGTGTCATATATTCGACTACACTGCATAATTGCTGCACGCACTATCCATCTATTACCCAGTAATGGATGGGTGGAGCTTTGACCTAAACTAAATTATAAACCACACCCACTGAATAAGAATTGAATTTATTATATAAGTAAAATTGGAAGTAATTGCAATCTGGGAAATTTCCAAATATAGGCATTACATCTATCTACTGCAAAATCCAGATTCTCATCTGCAAGTTTTTTAGTTAAATCAAAGTTTTAAATCCGGTTTTGTCCCCGCTAAACGAGGGTGGCCAGATACACCTCACACTCAGCAATACTGCTGTCTGAGGATTTATTGGAGCAAAAGATAATTGACTGGATGCCCTTCCTGTCGTCAATCCACAGTTTTCGGCGGTGGGTCTAGCCTTTGGGCAACCATGCCCTCCATGCAAGGCAGCATGTGCTGGATGGCCACCATTAGCTCTCCAGAGCTGACGCCCTTGTAGGTAGATCTTCTTTTTCATTCTACCAGGGTAACCAGCTACCCTCCTCATCATATTTCCTTAGACACTCAATGGGGGTGACGGTTTAGCCGCCGACAACTCGGCCCTGGGACAGGTAGTACTGGTTACCAGGATACCAGCAGCAGACCCTCAAAGGAAACCTGACCTGACAAATAGTTTCAAAATCTACTACATAATATTGTAGTGTAAAATGTAGTGCTTAAAAATAAACACAGCCTCTAATAACATTATTTTCATTATAAAATAATTTTAAAAAAATACTATTTGTTACAAAAATTATTGTAATTGAGGTCCTCTATATAACTTAAGCACCAAATCCTCACTACATTGTTTAGAAAACAGTTGTGCAAATATTTGACAATGAGAATCTAGATTTTGCAGTTGATACATATCATGACCATATTTGGAAATTTTCCAGACTGAACTGCAGTACAGGTTCATTCCAGTATCCTTGAATATCTTGCTATTGTACACTCACCCTTTAATTGATAAAACTACTTGAAGAACAGTCTAAAAATACAACTGGCAGTTAGTGTGTAGAAAAAGCATGACAGTTTCTATTGTTATAATGGGCACACATGCATCTTTTTAAGCGCAGTCATTTTTGTCAGCTGTTCGGCGATTATGCAGCAGCGAAGCGCATTGAATGCGGTGGTATGAGGCATTACCGCCATTGTGCGTCGTGAATGGGCCGAGCATTAGCAATTACTGCCAATTACTCAATCCATTTTATGTGTTGCGCTCGTCAAGTGAGATCCAGCCTGGGGGTGCAAAACACGGATCTAATCTTTTCCCAGTTGCTTTGCAGAATTTTCTCAATAAGAAAAAAAATCTGAAGTGCTTTTGGCCAAATTGGGATATAAATCTTATGAGGGAATATGATTAACGGAACAAGGAATGCGATTACATATGAAGCTTAAATGATGTCTATGTTGTACCTAACACAGAAAGTAACTAGAATTTTGCAGTTCTCGGCTTTCCCGCTCACTCTATTAAAAAAATGTAAGCTGTGGGATGCTGCATAAAAACTTAACATTTTAGTGACACACACCCACACACATACAAACACAAATACACACACACACACACACACAATGGAATACAAAGTGGTCCTGCCAGGTATGATGCTGGCAGCCCACAAAAATTGGCAAATAACTAAAATTTGGGGCAAAATAGCTGCAATAAACATGTTTCAAATAGCTGTTGGGCAGTTCCATTTCATAACAGGACTAAACGAACTTGCACAATACGTGTAATTTCATTAGACTGATTATAGAGGATTCAAATAGATGTATCAAGCATCACACCTGTCAACAGCGACAATACATGTCAACTTACACCCTCAATGAAATAATGTCATTTTTAATCACATACATAAACTGTCAATTAAGATGCCCCTCTTTGAAATACACTCTGATGCAGTGGCGTAGCCAGGTGGGTGCAAAGGGGGGCAGAGTGCCCCCTCTGAAAATCTTTTTGAGTGGAAATCGGGAAATAAAACACTGATATTTATGTTAATTCAGCCCTTTTTCGGATTCGTTTGCCCTGCGACCGGGAAATTTATGCTTGTGATCGGGAAATTTGTTGCACCCACCGGGAAATTGCCCCCTCAGAACCAGTAGGCTGGCTACGCGCCTGCTCTGATGAGTGACTGCCCGAGCCTGACCATTTGGTCATACATAACAGGTTATCACATTTGGAAGGTATCGGTTTCCGGAAAGCTGATATGTGAACAATGAATGTGATTCACCTTCTTTGGCCTGTTAGTAATTGTTTCCTAATTATGTCCTAAATCAGTAGAAAATTTGGTTCATGTTACCAATTTTCTGTTCATATACTTTAGCCAAAGTTCTTGTTTTAAGCTAACTGAACTCTTTACACCTATATATATAAGTTAAAAATACCAAAGAGAAGTTAATACAATTTAAACTATCTATAGCACCACAAACTATGGGAGTCCTTCAGTGGCAATGATTACTACACACTGAACAGAGATAGTGGGAACCACCTACTAAGCCACTGTACGGTCGTGAAATAGGGTGTGTTTTTGCCAATGTTAAACTCATTTTCACTCAAGTCACTGATCATTTTGCTTTATTTGTTTTGGTACAAGTGTAACTCGGTGGAGGGGCTTAGGGGTGTGAATGGGTGCCCAACAACCCCCCCCCCCCAGTGCACAGGCATGGGCTTGATGTAGTGCATGTACAAATGTCATACCATGTCAGATTTCTTGTTGTCTTTCAACATTATAGCAACAGAGATAATGATTGGAGTTTAAGAATTTTGTTTATTTCATGTAGGATAAAGATTTGGTAACAGGTTATAGTTAGGGTTACATGTAGGATAAGGTTAGGTTACAGGCTAAGCTTATAGGATAGCATGTAGGATACAGGTTAAGTTACATGTTAAGGTTAAGGTTTTATTAGAAGACTATTAGAGGAAGAGATTAGAGATGGCTTGGGTTACAAATAAGGGTTAGAGTTATCAATGGAGTTACTATTACATGTTCATTTGGTTATGATTAGGGTTAGGATTACACCTAGTTATCAATATAATATGATTTAACTCTTGACAATGACAGCAGTTAAGGAGTCTGAATGCTTCTTGCAAAGTTTTGCATGCCAGCACCTATTTCCTTTACTGCCACATGTGTCTTCACTGACTGTCTGCAGTATGATCATGAAATACGGTGTGTTTGCCAAAGTGAGACTCATTTTCACCTAAGCCACTAAGCTTTATTTGGTTTGGTACAAGTGTAACTCAGTAGAGGAAAAAAAAAAAAAAAAAAAATAATCACATACATAAACTGTCAATTAAGATGCCCCTCTTTGAAATACACTCTGATGCAGTGGCGTAGCCAGGTGGGTGCAAAGGGGGGCAGAGTGCCCCCTCTGAAAATCTTTTTGAGTGGAAATCGGGAAATAAAACACTGATATTTATGTTAATTCAGCCCTTTTTCGGATTCGTTTGCCCTGCGACCGGGAAATTTATGCTTGTGATCGGGAAATTTGTTGCACCCACCGGGAAATTGGTAACAGGTTATAGTTAGGGTTACATGTAGGATAGAGGTGTAGGTTACACAGGCTAATCTATAGGATAGCATTAATTATATTCAGCGAAAAAGCGATCTTTTATCTGGGATGGGCGGGGGGTGATCGGGACAAAATGATGATGTACCATATCTCTCGTTTACATTAAGTCGATAGCTGCCCTGTGACAGTATTTATTTGTATACATCTATACATATATATTCACATCAATGTGACCATGTTTTCTTGTATCACATAATCAGCACTCTGCTAATCGTTCTTATTTTCCGCGCGCTATCATGTTATTGAGATAGCGGATACAGAAGAGTATCGTGGTATTAGTCCATAGATAGCTAGCGAATTAA
Source organism: Ophioderma brevispina (assembly GCA_023653785.1). Classification (NCBI taxonomy): domain Eukaryota; kingdom Metazoa; phylum Echinodermata; class Ophiuroidea; order Amphilepidida; family Ophiodermatidae; genus Ophioderma; species Ophioderma brevispina. Next base: position 22,022 of record JAMKCH010051209.1, read on the forward strand.
CTTCCCGTGATTTCGGCAAAGTGAATTGAAACGTAAGAAATTAATCTCCTTTTCTTGGTTGTAGAATAGACTTACAAAGCTCCATTCATTTCCGTGTTGACGGAACCCTGTCTGAACCAGTTGAACGATCTGGTCACGTGTTTGTAAGATCGCTTTTGGATGAATGTACTATAGGATAACATGGTAACCAGTCACATGTTCAGGGTGGTTTTATTAGAAACTATTAGAGGACGAGTTAGAGATGGCTTGGGTTACAATAGGGTAGAGTATATCAATGGGTTACGATTAATGTTTCATTTTTGTTTATGATTAAGGGTTTAGGATTACACCTATTTATCAAATAATATTATTTAACTCATTAACAATACAGCATTAAGGAGTCTTACATGCTTCTTGCAAAGTTTTTTGCCATGCAGCACCATATTTCCTTTACTGCCACATTTGGTCGTCAACTGACGGTCTGCAGTATGAAATCATGAAATACGGTGTGTTTGCCAAAGTGAGACTCATTTTCACCTAAGCCACTAAGCTTTATTTGGTTTGGTACAAGTGTAACTCAGTAGAGGGAGGCGGTATGAATGGGTGCCCCCCCCCCACAGCACACAGGAAGGGCTTGATGTAATGCATGTACAAATGTCATACCATGTCATATTTCTTGTTGTCTTTCAACATTATAGTAACAGAGATAAGGACTGGAGATCAGAATTGTGTTTATTTCATGTAGGATAAAGATTTGGTAACATGTTATGGTTAGGGTTACATGTAGGATAAGGTTAGGTTACAGGCTAAGCTTATAGGATAGCATGTAGGATACAGGTTAAGTTACATGCTAAGGTTAAGGTTTTATTAGAGGAAGAGATTAGAGATGACTTGAGTTACATATGAGGGTTAGAGTTATCAATGGAGTTACAACTACATGTTTGTTTGGTTATGATTAGGGTTAGGGTTACAGCTAGTTATTAAAGGTGCAACACAAGAGTTTGAGGTACCCAAATATTGTGTCATAATAGTAATTTCATATATATTAGACACTCAACAGATTTCTTCTTACTTTACTTGTGTTTCACTACAAAAATGTCTTAAGAGTGAGGGGAAAAGGCGATTTTGATTTGCTTATATTTCAATGTAAAATATAGGCTGAATTTCATATTTGTTCCTATACGAAATTAGAAATTAGAGATTTCTTAACTTAATCCTTTCAGATGGGGATATTTTTGATGGAAAGCCTTATATCAAAGCAAAAATCAGTACTTTCAACTTTTTTCGGGACACCTGATATGTGAAATCTCTTGTTGCACCTTTAAATATAATACAATTTAACTCTTGACAATGACAGTAGGCTTTAAGTTTTGAGTCTGAATGCTTCTTGTAAAGTTTTGCATGTCAGCACCTATTTCCTTTACTGCCATGTGTCTTCTCCGACTATTTACCATATCATGTTTTGTTTGAAAAGGGTAGTAAATTAAAAAGATTTATTATTTTGCGAAAAAGGGGGGGCCAATTCAGTCCAACAAAATTGTTATTCCGCCGATTAAAGGTTTTTCAGGCAAAAAAGGTCAAAAGGGAGGTGTTTTTAATTCCTACGCACGAGCATGGGTACCTGAAAGTTTGGCGAGTGGTGGCACCTGGGGTGAATTGACAATATCCTTCTTTTGTCTGTGAGATTATTCTTAAACACATTAGAATACTGCTCACCGAAAAATAAGGCCCTTCTATCATTCCACTGTCATTTGTTCTGATTTGGATATCATATAAAGTCCTATTTTAAATCACTGTCATCTGCAATTCACCATTTAAACCAGTTTATTTCTGGAGATAGAGAAAAAAACTTTAATTTTATTGGTTGACAATTATATATTAGTTTAGGAGTCAATGGGCTTGCAAGGTGTTTCATTGGCTATTATCAACCACAAGTTATGGTGTATGCATACAAGTTGGAAATAAGCACACTTGAGTATCATTGTACTAATAGGAACATTTCGAAATTGAATCATACTTTTTGTTTATTTATCATCAGATCCTCATCACAGACAAGCACTTTTTGCCAGATTATCTATCCTCCCTCTCCTCCTCAACCATCCTCATCATCATCCTCATCCTCCTCAACATCCCCTCACCATCCTCATCATCTGCCTCATCCTTCATCTTCAGCTCTCTCCTTCTTCATCATCTTCCCTCCTCCTCCTCCCATCATCCTCATCTTCATCTTCAGCCTCCTCATGCATCATCCCCATCAACTTTCCTCATCCTTCATTCTTATCCTCATCCTCTCATCGCCCTCATCATCGTCATCACCTATCCACCATCACCCCATCTCACATCATCACCACCACCCACCACCACCCCACCACCTCATCTTCATCATCCTCATCATTATCGTCATCACATGGCATCGTCATCATCATGTCCTCGTCGTCATTATCATATCATCATCATATCAATCATCGTCATCTCACGTCATCGTCTCATCATATCATCATCATTATCATATCATCATCTCTCATATCATCTCATCATCATCATCACATCATCGTCATCATATCATCATCAATCATATCATCATCATCATCCATCTTTGTTACTATAGTGAACCCAAAAATCTGTACTTTCATTCTGCCCACCACACACAACGGAACCATGCAGTCTTGCAGTGATTCACTTTGCTTCATCACACCACGCGAAACCCTGGGCCAGTGTCAACTCACTAATGAGTTGCCAGCATTTCATCAATGCATTGTCATGGCTGCTAAGGTACACAAAGGGAAATGTTCACAGTATGAAAAAATAGCTAACAAATCAGACACTTGAAGCGCAAAAATGTCAGGTAAAGCCACTGGTTGATTGTCAATGCCTGATGATGCCATTTAAATGTCACGTGGAAGTGCCCTTTATAAAAAGATCTGATCCTGTAATTCTGAAACTATCGTTTACAGCACAGACTATTGAAGGTGCCTTTAATTTTTTTATCATTATTAAATATGAACACATGCTAATAATAGAGACAACGGACGGGGTGGCAGCAATTTCAGGAGAAGAAGGTACAGAGAAGGGAAACATTGGTTTCAACTATGCGTGGTGAATTGGGTCAACTTCGCCCACCCTGGAAAAGAATTGGGGGAATTTAAGCAAGGGCTGAAAAGGGGCAATCTTCAAGTCCTTGCCCACCCTTGGCTAGATGTCTAGTTGTTCCCCTGAAAGGAGAATCATGTTATAGGCCATTAGCGTCCAAGATTTAAAGTTATACAGAGTGGGCTGAAGGGACTTACAAGGCACACTGGCACAGCCCCGCACCCAGTCTGCCCACTCAAAGATACGCGATTATAATATACTCACTGTGTCAAAAAAAATCCCCACACTTAGTCTGAATCTTGTATCAGAAATGATTCCTTTTAATAATGGTTATTTCTTTGCACTAATGAGTCTGATCCAATTTGTTTGAAGGTATGTTGGTAATTCAGAAGTGTAAGCTTTTCCACTCGAGTGGGGACGTGTTTCCCCAATATCATCTACCCATTGTTCCCAAGTATGAAATCTCATATGACAGAGTGCAACAGGAATTATGCGGTGCATATTTTTATGGCCTCCACAACTGATTTGGTTTAATTAGACATATGCAAATGAGCTCATTACTATTCATAATGTCGACAGTATACAGCACATGAACCTCATCACATATCTATCACCCTACCATTTGAACTTCACTGATATTCGGTTTAGATCGGTCGAGTGGATAATAATTTTTCCCCCACCCACACCACCCACCCCATCCACCCACCCACCCACCCCCCCCCACCCACCCACCCACCCACCCACCCCCCCACCCACCCACCCACCCACCCACCCATCCCAATTTCCATCGCATCCATCCATCCATCCATCCATCCATCCTCCTTCCATCATCCATCCTCCATCCTCCATCCATCCGTCCATCCATCGCATCCATCCATCCATCCATCATCCTCATCCTCCTCCATCCATCATCCCCCATCCATCCATCCATCCATCCATCCCTCCATCCCCATCCATCCACACCACCCCCCCCCCCCCCCCCACCCACCCACCCACCCAGCCACCCACCCACACCACCCACCCCCCACCCACCCACCCACCTCCACCCACCGCCCCCCACCCACCCCAACATGGCTCTCCATACACTGTTTTGGAGCATCACACAATCCTGGAAGTAGAACATTTTATATTACAGAACACATACATCTTTTTTTTTTTTTGACAAGAGTATCTAATAAACTTTCACCACAAGGTTTTCAAATGGATACCATAATTATTGGCAGTCATTCTGGGGAGTACACCAATATTACCATCTTCTTTTCTCTGAACCCTTAACATCTAATATATGAATTAAGGGAATGTGAAGTTTATAAATTCTGATTTTGAGATTTTCATATATCATGATGCGCCCGGGATTGAGACTGACCTGGAATTACTGCAGGCTGCTAGCTTATCTAAAACTCTAAACTCAACTCTAACCCATACCGACCCCCACGCTAACCTGGCTTTTACTATCAGTATGGAATTACCTGTGTAAACCCTCCTGATACAATTGCCTGTAGCGTGCGTAACAATATGCTATTTTATGGATTTTTTTAAACGAAAACTCTACAAGGTAACTTTTGATAACGAGAGAACAAGAGAATAGAATATGGGCATAGCCCCAGACCTCATTCCCGCTCGTGGCTCCTATACGGTAAAAACTGCTAAAGGCACTTATTTTTTTCTAACCTGTAATGAGTCTCATTTTTCACAACTAATTTGTGTGTTTCGGGTCGCTTACCACATACGCCTGTTTGTGTCTATTATTTGTGCAAAAAAATTTTGCAGTATGGAGATTCTAATGAAATTTATTAACCGAAATGCACACAAAAACCAAACATTTACAGTGTATCCAGAGTAAAATGGAATAGTGATCTATGCAAGTTACGTGTTGTTTCAGTTAGATAAACAAAAATTAACGCTGGCGACTGGCTAAAAAAGTGTACAGTTTTTTCAACGTTTTCTAAAGAAATAGTAACAGGTCTGCCTGTTACTGACTATTTAAAAACCTTTCATACATCATGCGGCTGAAATTACAGCTATATACCTGCACACAAACACCCCGACCTAGGAATAAACTTTAAAGCCTCACAGAATAGCGACATCATTCAGCTGCTGTATTTAAATGTCCTTTACGCTGCCTGACACACATACCATAGACCACAGGATATGGCGCGACTTGACACTACAATACGCTATGTTTTTCTTCCCTCAATGTGCTCGTCCGAGTACAGCGTTCTATGAAAGTCAAAACATCTTCAGGTTCCATATGATATTTCCACATTCTTATGTGCCACTTTCCCATACGGCATTGCAACATTCAAGAAAATATGACAACAAATTGAAAAACAATTTCTTGCAGACGCCGATGGTAAGATGTAACATACGGTGCTAAATCAGTTTTAACCTTTCCTGAGCTTATGTATGACTTTTTGAGACATGGTGCAACAGGTACGCTATAACTTGCTTGTTAGCATGCATATACAGTTTGCTGTACCCAATATTAAATTGAACTGCTGAATGCCAATGGATTTTTGCATGTTAATAACCTGTACACCTCTCAGCTTGCAAACAGTGTCAGCCTGCCGTAAGTTTTGCCTGCACATTATTTCGTTGTCTTGTTATTTAGTTTGCACTGTTTTTTTTTCTTTGTGATTCGATTTTTCAAGTCTTGTCAAGTTGAAGTGAGGGTTTGGAAAACCTGTACAATTGAATACACTTATGTTGTGGGTGCCTAAATTTCCAATAACTGATTGGCTAACCCAAGTCCCATCACTTGCCTAAAAGGTAATACAATTGCATGTAAATTCTTAAAGGAGCATAACTTCAAACCTGGGTTTAAACCCAGATTAGTCTACATGAGTGGACCTTATCCTTGCCAAACTACTCTAAAAATGTTGCTGTAAACATGTGAGAACATTCTCATGGCTACCGAACAGCCCAACCATGAGGAATTTTCTCACCGGTTAGTTATATTAACTTTCACATTAGTTCATTTAACTTTCACAGTCATTTTGAAGAAAAAAGGTCCACTACATGTAGGACTAACCCTGGTTTAAACCCAGGTCTAACGTTACCACCCTTTCAGAATACCAGCCCAGTCTTTCCAACTCAATCTCAGTTAATTGTTGAAGTTCATCACTTTTATATAACATTGCATGGCATCAGGAACCCCTGCCCTCAACATATTAGTTTCTGGAAGTAGGTTCCCTCTTAAACAACAACACCCCTTATATCCCAAATTGGTAGCCTGGTCCATTACGTCAAAAATACACCATGACAAGATGATTCAAAGACTTTTCATTTACATAAGTCACCGGTCTATACCAAGATTTGATTTATTTTTTTGCAAAGAACCATTTTGGGTTGTATTTTTTTTTACTTCTGATTTTAAAGACACATAAGGACATTTCCATAAAGAAGCGCCTCCATGTTTTTCGAACCCTGGTTTTAATGCATACCTGGAATGCTTTCCCTATGTATTAGATCACCCTGAATGAATAAGCCGAATACGCTGCCTATGTAAGCAAGATATGATTTAGCATTTTGCACGAGAATCAACAAAGCCATGTGTTTTCTATAGGTACGATTACAATAGCAGGCAAGTTCGAAACATGGGTTGCGGTTTCTTTATGTACGAGTTTCTTCTCCAATACAACTTCGAAACACTGATCCGATGGCAATTTGAGAGAAATTTGGTAGCCTCAAAAAAAATATTCCCCCTGTCACTTTAATGACAACTAACTTCCATAAACATATTTGTTAAAGATTCAAATGCTTTTTTCGCTTTTTAAAACACCAATTTAATTGTATGTCTTCTCTCATGTGTCACATGTTTTACAAACATGGTTTTATGGAACATAACACTAACGGAGTTGAATTTTGCTACAATTCAATGAAGCGCAATGTAAATTTACTTCTTATCTCACCAGGCCCATCCATTTGTTTTGATCTTCACTTATACACAATTAACTTTATTAATTTTTCAAGTGTAGGCCTGAAGGCACTTTGGTTTTCCAGACAAGGGGGAAAATCCCAGCAGAAAAACTCGAAGTTACGTTTGGAAATGGAATGCTTAAAACATGTAAGCACCGTTGTTATTCCTTGACTGCATAATATAGCATTCCTGGCAATTCCCGCAAGCTGGAATAGGGAGCGATTTAGTTGACTCCTCTCGATCTTCCCTCTCCGTTAGTTCACATCACTGCTCATGAAGATGTATTCTCACAATAAGCGATGAACGTGGACGAGAGCGCTATATGGATTATTTGACCTGGGGCTGCATTTAAATGGATTTATTCACAGTCATCCTTCATAAACCAGTTTTATGCAATTTAACTAGGGCTTGCTTAATGTCTAAGCTCTCAGTGTGTTTAATAGCGCCTCATCACTCGATTTGACGACAATCCGTTTGAATCCTAATACAAATTATCAATAAAGTTTCCATTCAAAGTATTGCTTTTAGGGGTCGAGAACATGAGCAGCCATTACATCTAAATGATCCCTAAAATGCAAACTAGCTATTCAAAAATACTCCAAATATTTGCATTGGCTTTTGCTTATTTTTATTGACTGTGGTTCTACTGGCCCACAATGGCAAAGGAGAACACATTAATCAGAGTAAATTGAGACTGATGAATTTCACCCTACACTTAACAAGTATTACTCGGAATTACATGCTGATCCCACATGACCCCCTAGATGACCTTTGACCCCACATGACCTATAGATGACCTTTGATCCCACATGACATCTAGATGAAGTTTGACCCCATGTGTGTGGAGGTACAGATATCTATACATACACTGCTCATTTCATAATGCGCTTCAAAAATACTTTGAACAGGGACAAGAAAACCTTAAAAATTATGAGTATTCAAAGTTCACAACAACCCGAAAACTAAGTAGTTTAAGATCGTCTCTTTCTCGAGAACAAACAAAACATGTTTCAATTTCCTGGTCTAAATAAACCATTATGAAATCAAGTTGAATTCTGATATTGGGCTACTGCCTAAATTAAGAATTTAGTATGTCTAATTAATTTGATAAAAGAAATTACAATAATATATTTTGTCTATAAAGAACCGAGAAAGCATATTCCCACACATGGGAAGTTTTCTATGGCATGCAGCTATAATAGGTGCATTCCAATTCTCACAAAAATGTCATGCCTGGAAAAAATATCTTGCTTTGCCTAAGGCTGAGTAAAATAAATGAAATACATACTGTCTGAATATTCTTAAAAGAGTGGGAGGTTTTTTTTACTTTTTATTGAAAAATAGGCTAAAATAGCCATATTTAGCATACAATCATTTATATGCACCTTCAAAAGGTAGGACTTTTTTTATAGCTCTGGGTGACTGATTATCACAAACTATCCTATAAGTGCTCATTTAACAACTGCAAAGCTTTGGCAAGCACCTGAACTTCTGAAACATCTTTTTTAAAAAGTTTTCCCTAACATCTATACAAAAGTTACGCCTGAAATTTTAAAAACAAAGGAACTCGATGCAGCCTGAAACAAACTGGGACGCGAGCAAGGACAATATATATTTATTATTATTATTTTATTTGCTGGACCAAATGGTATAATTTCTCAGACATTTACCTCGGGTGCAATGTAATCCGGTGTTCCACAGAATGTCCTTGTTGTGTCACCTTCAAACATGTTCTCTTTGCACATGCCAAAGTCCGCAATCTTGATGTGACCTTCAGCATCGAGCAGAACGTTGTCAAGCTTCAAGTCTCTGTAGATGACACCCTTGCTGTGAAGGTAGAACAGCCCGACGGCTATTTCAGCTGCATAGAAACTAAACAGACACATTGGAAAATTTTAAAATGTGATGATCATGTCATACCTACATTAGAGACTACATGCATACATATTGAGCATTATATAGTGCTGGAATATCTAGATCATAGTGCTTTACAAAATATGGAACAACAAAATGAACAGAGCACCAACAGCACATAAATAAAAGAACGACTATACCAATGTCTGACTTCTTAGATTGTGTAAAGTAAATGAGATCAGTGGCGGCTCCAGAATCAGAAAAGCAGGGGCGAAAGGAAGAGTTATATACTGCGAGTTATTGGCAAATAGGTTTCTTCATGCAGAACTCTTTATTGAAGTAGGATTATTGTTGTATCAAGTGGACCAGTATATACAAAATTCCTAGCTGAAATACATGTGTAAAGAGTTATGTAAAGCAGTTTAACGTGTTGTTGATAACACACAATTTTTAACTCTGCTTTTCGCCCCTGCTTTTCGGATTCTGGAGCCGCCCCTGAATGAGAAGCCTGGTATAAGACATGGACTACACTGCATTGCAGTTTAAGGTGCAGTGGCGGCACCAGACTTCATTTTCTGAGGGGGAAAACGGGGAATGGGGAGGGGCAAAGTGAAATTGGGGTGGGGGGGGGGGGGGAGCAAAAGTGAAATGCACTGATATTTGCCCAAAATCGCTGATCTTTGCCAAAAATCTGTAATGTTCTTCTGGCTGGGGGGGGGGGCAAACCAGGTGGACCTTCTTCCCTACTCTGGTGCCACCACTCTAAAGGTTGCTTGTTCACATTTAAGTGTATCATGTTCACTACTTTATATAAGAGCCTAACACTTGCAAACATTCACCACCAAGTATTGTGGGAAACAAACTTTCAGTTTGATGGTTTGATGGTGGAAGCAATAATGTCTATTGCAACATCCTATTTACTACTGAGCTAATAATATTGATGGTTAACCAGGGCAGTATTTTCTTTCACTGTCTTGGGAAAGAAATGGATTTGAAGGCTGAAATTTCAGGAAGACAATGTGAAAAATATAGCAAGTAAACTTGCATCATCCCCCTGGCAAAATGGCAGTCTGGAACATGACCTCATATGACCTTTGACTTTGGTCCATGATCTTTGACATCATCCACATATACATGAATGAACCCCTATTTCACCTTAACCCAAGTCTGGTTTAAATTAGACTTAACTTTTCGAACAAGACGTGAAAAACACACACATATGGACATGCACTCTATCGCAAAATCCCCCTACTGCTTTTCAAGCCAGGGGGATAAAAATATGGCCTTTCATCTGATATCATAATTGATACTAGCACTTTTACAGTTAACTGTTGGGTCTATACCACTTGAAATCTGTACACCCTCTGTAGATTTTGGTAAAGTTTTCCACATTCATGGGGAGTATGGATTTCAAATGTGAGTTAAAGCAATTGATGGACAATGCAGACAAAATTGTCATCTAGCAGATGATGCAACAGCTATCATGCCTGTTGAATTTGGCTCACTGCCCTCTCTGATGAACAATAAGTTATCCTAAAGTTGTGTTTGTGCTGAAATTTCAAGCAAATCATAATTTTCCAAGGGTTTAAGGTGGATCACATAGATAGTGAAAGATTGACTATAATGGTATGAAAATCAATCTGCTCAATACATGGCCATATTATAAGTTGAATATTAACATGATACCCGCAGCACAGGTATTACGTAAAAGTACCTTTGCTTTCATAATCTGTAAAGAGAGGGATACTAACTTTGCACCATAAAAGGAGGATGATGCAAACAAAGTTATGAGGTGAACATTTTTTAATCGTGTAATTCAAATCCCAGTCATCTAACAATTACACACAATGCAAAATATGAAAAAGCAGCAATCTACATTTTCCCCTCAAATTTTAAAAATGCAGACAAAACCTTGTTTACAGCCACTCGACAATTTTCCGGGAACACAGGTATAGTAGTAAAACTTTAAACCTGATAAAGAATCTCCACATTCAGTGCCTAAGAACCGTCCTGTGATTGAGGGTTCTATTCAAGAGACGACTGCTGAAACCTCAGACTCTTAGACTACACCATTAACGTCAGGTTGTTCAGACAAGGTGACACTGAGCTAAAGCACGAGAGAATTACACAGTTTACGCATGGCCAAGTGTTTTTAACTAGAGGCGTTGAACCCGACTGTCAGGCCTCTGGGCTGCCTGGTCATTTGGATGGCCATTTTAAAAGCCACTGACTTCAAGGAAGATGAGTTTGGACACAAGAGTAGGTTTTAACCAAACAATCCCATAATGGTTAGGAGTTCAAAATTGGCACTTTGATGAGATCATGTGACCACATACAGAGCCCATTCCTAATGCACAACATGGAGAGTATTATCAATGAATGAAAAACTAGCTCAGTCATGTAGTTCAGATTAGGGACAGTATTGAAATAGAGATACACATTAAGGTTGAAATTATAATTAAAATAATAAGGCGAACTCGTATTTACGCGATGCGTAAAATGTCCCCGCCGAATGTCGCGATCACTAACATGCAATAAATGCAACTATAATGTATAAAAGTCTACAATATGAACCCGCCCGTCCCCCTTCCCAACCCACCTCTCCCCCTCCCCTGAACACCCACCCCCCCCCCCCTCCTTGAGACAAAAAACCCCCCCCTCACACTCCCCGCGCCACCCACCCCTCCCCTCACTGAGACACCCCTTCACCCCCCTCCCCGAGACACCCCACCCCATCCAACCCTCCCCGACACCCCACCACTACCCCTTGCATATATGTACCATTTCAGCGATCCAGCAATTATGCATAATTAAAATAGACTTATTGCATCAAAAATGCCTTTTAGGTAGGTATGAAACCATCCGCCAACTCGCTCGTTTTGGTCATTGGTAATCAGCAAAAATAATCGTGTTCTTGCTCATCGAAAGAAGTAACTGGGAACAGAATGAGGCCTTGTTGCGAGGTTAGTTTTAAGGTGAAGAATATTTATGAGCTTGATGATACTCACACGGCATGTGGTTCTTGAATTTGCTACTTTCTGAATTGGACATCAGGTCGCCAACATTGACGGATTCCATCCACAAAGGACAGCAGGTCGTTGGTCTGGAAGCAGGAATGTAGCCCGGTGAGGAAGGGAGGTTTGTTCTCCAGTGCTAGTATGCGCTTCTCTGTCATTGTACATTCTACATCATCGTCCTGGACAATGACGTCTTTTTTGAGGACTTTGACAGCATAGAGTTCGTCGCTGCCTTTCTTCTCTGCTAGCATGACCTGTAATGTTTTGTACATCAAAGATGATTCCTGAGGTTAAAATGAGCTTATATTATGATTTGGTTAAGATTACCATGAACATGGACCCACTTTTTTTCTACACACTTATGAATTCAGAAACCTTTTACGGAATAAACAACATGGTAAAGTAAAGGTAGAGGGGCGGACCTGTGTATACAGGAATGGAGTGCCTATCTCTCTTTCGAAGCAATTGGGTCAGGCTCCACAATATAATTTTTGCTGTAGGGGCTCGCTAAACCACCTTTACAGTGAGTCTGTTACCTTCTAAACATCAAATAGCCAATACCCATTTATACACCTGGGTAGAGAGGGGTAATTGAGGTAGAGAGGGGTAATTGGGGTAAAGCGCCTTAGGGTGCAACACACTGGCCATGATGCAGGTGCGGCGCCAGGGGGTGCCTGATAGAATACATGACAGAATTTGAGATACTGGCATGTAAATAGCACCACCCGACACGTAAACCCCATAGCCATATCCAGGCACAGAGTACTTCCGAAGGCCTACATGTAGTTTCTTTGTAGATTCAAATTTATTTATTTTCTGATATTCCAAGTATAGGACATTGTCTGCACTATTCATCATTTGAATATTAACATTTGACAATCAATGATATCTATGCACTATGCCACACCAATTTGATTACAGTCGATGGTATGTTTTGCCGGAATTACCCACCATTACACAAAATGTGGAGTGATTTAGTGGTGTGTTCTCTAAATCACAGCTGCTTCTGTACAGCCATCCCATTTATATCTTTTAATGGAGTTTCTGCACCTTCACCTACCTTGCCAAAACTACCTTTACCGAGCACAGTGAGGAAGTTGAAGTCTGTGGCTCGGACAACATCTCCAGAATGCAATTTTGGCCCGGTTGTCTTCTTTTTTGCAGGCAAATCACTACCAGTGAACTTGGCTCTCTGTGGAAGAGACATTTGCACATTCACAATTGGTCAGTTGAAATCTGTTATCACATTCACACATTTCAAGGCAAACTTACAGGTTATGCAGCACCTTGCTTTAGAATAAACTTTTTTTTTTCACAAAACATACTACAGCCTGCAACATACAATACTTACATAACCACAGTATTTGCTTTTTTGGCATATTTAAGTATCTTACATAAAATTAAAGTTTGTTGTTATAATTACATAGCCTTTTCTCCAGATAATCAAGATAAACATTAAAATTTCAAAAAGCTACTCAGTATTCATTTAATAATTCTCACACTTTTTGCTTCTGGCCAACAAGCATTCACTTCTGGAGCAAATGGTGTAACTACACAGTGGTGTGTAAACCGAAGAAAAGCATGAAGTTGGTGTGTCTCCAAATTGTGGTATCATACTTCTTTGGTAGATGTTGACCAATGCTAGCCTTTTGCACATATGTTCCATGCAATATATATGTTTATGCACTTAGCACATAAAGCATGTTTGAAAGGCTAACATCTGGCCAACGTCTGCCGACGAAATATAAAACCACCTTGCTCGCCTCCTTATCCTTACTTTCATAACCAACATTGCCAACTACACATGACTATGACTGTATCATTTTGAAACTCAGGCTATCTTCACTTCAGCTTGGTGATACACCACTGTAAGCACACTACATGTATAGGCAGCATCTTACCATGACAAACTGAGGAAATTTGCTGGATTCAGCTCATTACATAGCTGGGAATATCCCATGCAACAGCTTAGAGTAAACTATACCAGGAGTGAATAGAATACCCTGCACACAAGGGTAACACCCTAAAATAGCTATTTACCTTACTGAGTATGTCCAGCCTTGTAGCCCTACTCCCCAGAAAGGATATTTGTGATGTTAGTTTCACAACCTCTTCAATGAAGAGGTTGTGAAGAGGTTGTAAGAGTCTTCATAGATCAATCCTAAACCTTCATTACTTCAGTTTGATGTGTACTGAAGTAGTCCAGAAGCTAGCAAGTTTGGTAACACATCTCGAGTAACAACAGTTTTGAGAGATTAAATCTGCAGACAGCCTGAAAGGGACCCCTGAAATATGATTCTTAACACCTCTTATGTACACAAAAGCAATCATTTTATAATACCTGCCACGTTTTGATCGAGATCTCGATCGACTGAGCAGTAGTGTTTAATGCTGCAATGGTGCTTGAGGGGATTATACAAAGAACTCCGACACGGGGTAAAATTTCTTTTAAATGGATCCAATCATGGTGGAAGTATACTATGTTATTTGTCTACCATAAGGATTCAAAAAAGGCATAGTTTGTACAATCTCCAGGCTAAAATCTTGATTACATAAGATTCCAAAAGGTTAGGTTTGTACAGTGGTCAAATTCTAAGTTTGCTCTGATTTGGCTAAAATGGTGCAAAGTATCGGGTGGGCTCATAGGATACAATAGGAATAGTTCTGACTGTCTTAAATTCTTAGTCACCAAAGTAGGAGGCAAAAATAGTCAATCCCATTGTTTCTCAGGCTGTCTACAGAGTTCAATCACTCAAACACTCAAACCTTTTGTACTGAGATGTGTTACAATGTTCTGCAGCTTCCAGGCTAAAGAGTGGTATGAAGCAATTATTTGCTTTTGCTTCAACTGGTAATTGTACTATGGGAGTTTTTTTCCACTCACTCTTATTCCCATTTGCACCGTTTTGCCAATTTGCAAGGTACTGTCTCAAACTAGCATTGGATTAAATGTTGTGTTACATAGCAGATACATAGGAGGGGTCTTGGAGCTGGACTCCTAACCCTTTTCATTCATCCAGACGATTGTTTTTTCATCTGTTGATTTGGACCCTCCCACCTGATACTTTTCACTTGACCCGCCATCTTTTCCAAGACTGTATCCACCTTCCACCTCTATGTTACATAACAATGCATGCATTACTTCTTCAAAGTCTTGTTTTTGTTTAGAGTGAATCTACCTCATCAAATGTTGCGTGATACTTCCATATATATTGCTGTGCGTGCCAGTTTTGAGGCACTCCCTGCCAAACGATGAAACAATGCAAATAGCGAATACACACCCACTCATTCAACCACACTACAACACATATACTTCCAGATGCACACACCTGCATGTATGCTTGCATGCACACCACATCAAATACACACACATTGCATACACAGCACCAATGCTTGCACACACCTTTTCCATATGGATTTGCACTCTGTTATTTCCTCTCTCCAAAAAGGGCAATAATTTATAAATACTGTTATGAAATCATCTTTGTGCATACAATTGACCTGGTTTTTCATATCTTTTAGGCCAAAAGCACATCAAGGCAATAGTGCTTGTAGGTTGGCAAAACCATTATGGGTTTAGACCTGTTTTAACATCTATGTACCAACCCCGGGCCCATGCAGGCACCCCAAAAACTTGGACCATAACAGAACAATAACATTACATTTTGAAATGCACTTGCTAAATGTAAAGGCGTTCAATTTACTCCCAAATGAGTGGGTCCCCAGAGTTTCTGATCTGAACTTTAAAAGAGTGAATTTCTACTCACAAAGAGTGGGAGTCTCCTGATTTTTGGGTTGTTCTTCCTTTAAAAAAATACATCCTCCAGAGAGTGGAAATTTGGTCTTTCTGGAGTGATTTTCACTCTTTCTAGTAAAAGAAATTTGGCTCTTTTTTAAAAACCACTCACTTGGAGTGAAATTTTCACCAGTTTTTAAATTTAGAGAGTAGTAAATATGGATTTGGTGTTCAAGGTCCATGGTCCAATCACTAATCGCCGTCGTCCCCAGGGCCCCCAGATTTTACCGGAATGTGTCCCAAAATTTTGGTATCATAAGAAGCTAAACTATTTTTTTTTATTTACCGTGTGAAATATTAAGGAACTAAAGGCTGATTGGTTGGATGTTATAGTGAAATATGCCCCAAGTTGACAACCAATATTACTTTTACCATACCTAGGGATTTAAAATCATGTTTTTAGCTTCTCACTTCAAACGGTTGAAATTCGATGCAAAACGTTACGATGGGTTTTTTTGGGTGAAGGCCATTCATCAGATAAAAATTGATAGACTTAATCAGGTCATCCCCCTTCAATAAAAAATACCGTCCGCGGTATTTCTCGAACCGCTAATCCACCTGGCGGGAGCTGTTTCAATTTTATAATCAGCTGGCAATACCCCCCTTACACCCCAAATCCCCTTAAACCCCAACCACCCCCCTTAAAACCTGGGCAACCCCCCTTAAAAACCTAAACCTCGTGCAACCCACCCTTAAAAAACCACAACAAGTCCCCTTAAGCCACCAGACAACCCCCCGCTTAAACCCGTACAACCCCTTTAAACGTGGACACCGTACCTATAACACCACAACCCCCCTTAAGCCCCCAGACAACCCCCCTTTTTTGTGGTTTTTTAATTTTTTTTTTTTTTTTTTTTTTTTTGTAAAACACGGACAACTCCCCTTTAAACCCAGACAACCCACCTTAACCCCCGACAATCTCCCTTAAACCCAACAACCCCCTTAAAGCTGTACAACCCCCCTTAACCCGACAACCCCCCTTAACCCGGAACAAACCCCCCTTAAACCTGGACAACCCCCTTAAACCTGGACAACCCCCCTTCACCCGTGCAACCCTTAAACACAACCAGCTCCCTTAAGCCAGACAAACCCCCCCCTAAACCCGGAACAACCCCTTTAAATAAAAAAAAAACCCGACAACCCACCTAAACCCCAACAATCCCCCTTAGCTCATACAACCCCTCTTAAAACCAACCCGACAAAACAACCCACTTTAAAAACCAGACAACCCCCTAAACCCAACAATCCCCCTTAACTAAACCCAACAACCCCCTTAATGCTGGACAATCCCCCTTAACCCGGACAACCCCCTTAAAAAACCCGCACACCCACCCTTAAAATCCCCTTAAACCCCCCTTAAACCTGACAACCCCCCTTCTCGGCAAAACCCACCTTACACACACAAGCTCCCTTAAGCCGCAAGACCGACAACCCCCCCCCCTTAAAACCCGGGGGCCGGACAAACCCCTTAAAAAACCCGGTACCAGCCCCCTTAAACCCCAACAACTCCCCCTTAGTCCAGACAACCCCTCTTAAACACAAACCCGGAAATACCCCCTTTACCCAGAACAACCCACCTAAACCCCACATCCCCCCTTAACCCACAACCCACCCCCTTAACTGGACAACCCCGCCCGTAAACCCGACAACCCCCCTTAAAAAACCTTGACCACCCCCTAACTTGTGAAACCCACCCCTAAACCACAACAAGAATGCCCCCTTAAGCCGCAGACAACCCAACCCCCCCTTAAACTTTATAAACACCCGGACAACACCTTTAAACCCGGACAACCCACTTAAACCCCAACAATCCCCCTTAAACCCAACAACCCCCCTTAAGCTGTCCAACCCCCCATAACCCCGACACCCCCCTTCAACCCAGACACCCCTTAACCCGGACACCCCCTTACACCTAATAATCAGCGCGGAAGTACATGATTCCCCACCCCTCATCAGTTTCATCATCAACTTATGGATCTTCAGATAGTTTGTTTCCCAATTTTTTGGGGTGAAAATACCCCAAATTAAAGCCCATAATATGCAAATTAAGCTTATTAATTAGCAATATCATGCGCCACAAACCCCTCATCACCGCGAGAGTACAGAGTCCCACCCCTCCACCAGTTTCATCAAATCTGACTTTTTTATCTCAGATAGTTTTTGTTCACAACTTTTTGGGTAAAAATACCCCAAATTACTCATGAATTATGCCAATTATGTACCTAATACATATGCCACGCCCATAATCTAATTATCAGTGAAGGTCATTGCAGTCCTGATCCCACCCACCAAGTTACATCACCATAACCCCTTTGGGTCTCCAGGTTATCGCGTTCCAAGAGTGTGGTGGACGCCGCCGACGCCTCGACTGATTAGCATCATCCCCCTTCTGCTTCAGCAGGGGATACAAAGCAAAAAGCATTATCCAGACTCGCACCCCTCCGGTACATGCAGGGTTTTCTACCAACTCCCCTATTAACATGGTTCAATTTCACATGCAGCTTTATACTACATTTGAGGTATCAAGTCACACATACTACATGCTAGATATGCCATCATATGCAAGGGAATTATTATTTTGGTTCCATCCATATACAACCACTCAGAGGGGGTGGCGGCTGTTGCAAGAAGGGCTGCAATTTGTATATTAGCACTTTTTAGTTGTGCTGTGGATATTTTTTCTCACAACATAAAAAAATGGTCACAATTTTGAACATTTTAATGCAAGATCACTTAGTGGTCTTGTGAAAATTAACATAGCATTGTTTAATGATGACCATGAGACTTGGACTCACAAAGGGGAATGGAAGTTACAAAGCCACCTCCCTGTGGAGGGCCTAAGTTTTGTTGGCTCAAAATTGTTAATATTACTTCCATTCAAATATTTCTTTTGGAGTTAACTGTTTTGCTTTCATCTTGATAACACTTGGTACTTCATGTCAAAAACGAGTGTCCCTTCTAGATCTGATTGATCAACTCTGGAGAATTTTTATTTTAAGCAAATAGCATCAGCTGGATAAAAACAGCCCAAGTCCTATCTAATAAAGGACCCACACATTTTGGGACACTCTTATAAGTAAGCCAGTCCGAACAAACAACGTTGTTACTTATCCCCTCGCTTCAAAACAAACTTAGTAGAACTTTCTGTTCCCCTGTGTGAGTACAAGTCTCAGTAATGCACAAAAACAAAAATCCCCTGAAAATAAAAATTAAACTTCTGGATGACCCAAGCATAGAGAAAAGAAAGTTCTTGACTACCTGGTTCTTTGTAAGCAAGAAGACGCAGAGAGAAAGAACAGAAGGAAAGAAAAGAGAAAGGAAATTTCACCCAACTTTAGAGAAGGAAAAAACACATTTCCCATTTTAACACATGCAATGATTTAAGCCCTCAGAAGGCACTTGCTTTAGATCTCAAAGACAAAGCAGAGGAAATTAAATTGAAAACAAAAATTAAGCTATTCATTGTTTGCTCAGATTTAATAAAAAGCATATAGATTACAAAATTTGAAGTATACAAAACATATGCTTTCTTCATTTTAAAATACATCAAATAAACCTGTTATCCCCCTGTAGGCTCATGACAGTTTAATTCCTCACTTATCCAAGTAATTGATCTCTAGTGACCTCAGCTGACCCTTGGCGCCATGTTAATTTCATAATCACAACAGGTTTATGACAATCTTAGCAATATTAGCAATATAATAGCAATATTCTCTCTCATGCACCCCCAAGTCTTAGATTGAATTCAACTTTTTCTATGTATGACCTTTGACCTATGAACCTGGAATTAATGTCAAGGCAAGGAATTCACTCAAGGGTTCTTCAAACCAAGTTTGATCAAATCAAGTCAAGGGGTCTTTGTTTGTGAGCCAAATTTGTTGATGAAACAGAAGGAAAGTGCCATTACTCTCTGGATTTTGGCTTAAAAAGCCAGGGCGATATAACAGCAAGCCAGGTGCATAAAAAGAAGTTGTTTTACCCAAAGAAATCCGAAAATCTCCTAAAATAAAATTGCATTGGTAGTGCTTTTCTACCTCTTTCCTGTCTCCTTTCTTGGCATGAACATAGAGTATATGCTTTTAAGAACATTAAATTTCAAACTTTCAAATGTTTAACATAGGACATTCTTAAACACCTGAGGTAAATCTACACAATTTCATTGGTTCCTAGCCGTGTGATATGAGATGATATAACATGGCTACAGCGCGTATGCATCAACGTAACAGGACTGATCGTTTCATTGCATAACATCTACCGTGGTTTTAGTAACATGTATATCTTATTTGAAAAAAACTAGTTAAACAATGAGAATAAAGATATTGTTTTAGGTCAGCTGTGTAGCTATCATGTCAAATTACATGGGCGGTAGCTTATTTGGCTTAGAATGAGGCACACTTAAAATAATGCTGTTGTCTGCGTGATATGACATGATATATACACGGCAGAGGCTACAACGATAACTTTTTCTTTAATTATTACAACGTCAATTTCTAAATCGCAGATTTAGAGACCTTACATAAATGTACATAAAACACGTGCCTATTTCTTGCGCACAGAGGGACGTATGTTTTGTGATGTTCTTTCGCAAGTTTGTATGAAAGATCTTAGATTCAATATTTTGAAGGAACCTGTTGCTGGTCTCAAGGACATCATATCTAGCATCATCTCAAAAAAGATCTTCCTAATTTCAAGCATGTTTTCCACCAAAACTGAAATAGTGCCAGCAACTAAATGCAAGCTCCTGATATTTGTTAAGTTTCAGCAAGCTTCCCGTTGTTCCAGACACAACTGTAATTGAATAGTGGCTTTTGGTAAGTGATAAGCATTTTGGAAACTAAGTTCCAAGCAGCCATTTCCATCTTCCATGTAACAACTGTTCAACCAGCAAAAGTGTATAAAAAGGTTGAGTTTTGGTGCTATGGCCAATATATTTGAGCGCATACCCACATGTCTATTTGTGTCACAAGCATCCGTTCCCAATACCAGTGATGTACAAAAGTGGCAGGGAACCATTTCACAAATTCTGTTCAATTAACAGATCAACCCCCGGCGATCAACCGTGGCCACATTACCAAAACTCAACCCAAGTTGCAAGAGACGCTTGTGTTTTGATTAGCCATACAGGGTAATTAAAAAAAGCAGAACCCACAAACAAAGAAATCTATTTCATATTAAAAAACTATGAAGCTCTAAAAGTAACTGTGCACTGGGAGCCCATTTAAACTATTTATCAAAATACCTTTTACAAGAGGTATGTGCACGCCATCCAGAAGGGGCGGGGCTTAGCAGTAGATCGCACGATCACATTTACGCGCATCACGCTTAAAGTACGCTTATCTTGTAAAAGGTACTTTGACAGAGGAGTATAGTAAACTACTTTTAACCAACCCCCCTGGGTACTATGCCTATCTATCAGCATCTAAGCACTTGTTTGATTGGTTACTTAGAAGGTAATATCATGTAATGAGCAAATCAGAGATAAAGTAACAATGGTGGTATGGTTTGCATAAAGGTATAGAAGCACTATTTTGATTGGTTAATCATGGGGCTAACTCACATTGTGTCCTGTAATGAGCCAATCAGACATATTGTATCATTGGTAGTGAAATTCCCTTAAATTTTTTGGTGTTCCACTTTTTTTTACTCACCCTATACTACTGCTTGTTTTTTTTTTTCCTTTAAAATAAACTGTATATTGACGAAACCTTCTCTTGGAAAAGTTAGAAACTAGCAATAATAACATGCACAAATTGCCCAGCTGCTTGACTCCAGGGCTGTAGCATAATGTAGTTGTAATATCCTGATATCGGCCTATAATACAGAATAAAGCATAAGGCAGCTATTTTTGATAGTGCAGCTATTTTTGATAGTGCAACTATTTTTGATATAGTTGTCCATAAGCCAGTTTCTGTACGGGCCTTAAAATTCGAGTTTGTTGCACCCACCTGGTGATTAATTTTCCAATATATCACCTTGAAGGGGTTGTCCCCCTGACTAGGATTAGTATGTTTCCGCCCCGAAATGTTGCACAATAGCGCGTACTGCCTATTTCAAAATGGCCACCATTGTTTTATGAAAAACTGCTATTGTATTTTCATTATAGATAGGGATTTTATCCAGGACTAAAGGAAATGCAGTTCTACCTTCCTGAAGTGGGCTTAAACATTTAAGTGTCCAAGATGGCCGCCGGTAGGAGGCATGTTTTGTTAAATGTACTAAAATTGCCAAATAGTGCAGACCACTCAACACTTGTTGACTCTGGGAAGGAAGCTGATCTAGGCAGTGGAGAGAGAGAAGGAGCCTGTGGTACAAGTCAGAAACAAAGATAGCACTTGATGTGCTCGAAAAAAACTTAGGTCACCATATTTAAATTTTCCTTCTACATATAGACAATTTTTTCACTTCTTCATAAGCATAGTTTTTATTTTTACTGGGAAACACATATGACGTCGCTGAGTAGTCCTTAAATACAGTCCACACCCATTTATTATGATTTTATTGTATCAGATTGATATGAGCTGTTGTCTTCCTATGAACTATTATATAGTCAGTTTAAACTACGTTATATGGCCCAAACCAGTAACCAGCTATAGTAACGGCATTCTCTAGGACAAGTCAATACCCCACTTTAATAATTTTTACATCTTGGAAATGATTTAGGGTCATTATTAGAAAGTGTTGTTTAATTACGTCGAAAAGATGGGTAGGGCTGTTTTTCTTCCTGATTTACGTACCCTAGAGCAAATATAATCACCGCCATCTTTAAAAACAAGCCTGTACGTAAAATATAAATGCCATGAATTCTTTTGGAGCTCCCAAAATGTCACCCAGGTTCTTAGGTCAACAATTTGTCATTTTAAGTTCATTTAGCAAAATATGCCTCCTTTTGGCGGCCATCTTGAACGCCTAGATGTTTAAGCCCCCTTCAGGCAGTTAAAAACTTGGTTTCGTGTAGTCGTGGATAAAATTGCTATCTGTAATGAAATTATAATGGCGGTTTTACATAAAACAATGGCAGCCATTTTGAAATGGGCAGGGCACGCTAACGTGCAGCTTTTCGGGGTGCAAACATAGCTAATCCTATTCAGGGGACATCCCCTTTATGGTGATATATGGGAAAATTAATCACTAATTGGGTGCAACGAATGGAAAATATGATGCTGGCAGCTTATGGACTATAGTAACATTATATGAGCATCCACACATAGCTGTCTTGTGGTTTAATCTGTATTATGGGGCTATATCATGATATTGCCAATTATAATTTAGACTTATCTTTTATAAAGAATTGAACGAAACAATTGAGGTAGTTTACATAATTTCATTGGTACCTAGCCGTGTAATATGAGACAAGCTAAATACAGCGTGTGTGCATTGACGCAATAGCAACTGACTGATCGATTTTAAAATCTCAGGTTAATTTTATTGGGTAAATTCTACTATAATTTTAGTAATATGTTAATGACAGCTTCTTCCATGAATAAGAATGTTAAAGAATGAGAATAAAGGTATTGTTTTTAGCCTCTACCATGTATCTATCTTGTCAAATAACATGGGCTACAGTGCCAATTCGGCCTACAACAAATCGGCTATATGCCGATGTTCTATTTAAAATAACAGAAAGAATTTAGTATTGTGGTCACCACCCTATGAATTCAGCAGCCTCAACGGAATAAACTGCATGTTGAAGGAGGCGGTGGCAGAATACTGAATTCGTCCCAAAATAATAACATAGCCAGTGTGATATAACACAATAGATAAACAGCAGAAGCTTAAAAATACAATTATTATCTAATTGTTAATTCCTGCTGACAATATTTAACTATTGACAGCTTCAGGGGGCTTAGGACACCAGTTAACACCAAGAAGTATTAATTTCCAATGGCAAAAGCTCTGTGACTTGCATATGCATGTGGTTAGGTACATATTTCAAAACCCAATGTAGGTCATCTGGCTTTTAAAAAATGACTGGAATAGGTTTAAACATGACCTTGATCTAAATGCACGCACGGCTGTATGTCTATTTTCATGTATTGTAAACGATTTTGATGTATTTTGTTTGCCCCCTGGGCACCCATGAAAAACAGTGTCCGTCACGGATTGGGTCTCCCCAGGCAAAACAAGATGTAATATAATAAATAAAATGTCTTCGAAGGCAATCGTAAAAAATCTTTTTATTTTAAAAATACGCTTGTTGTAATCATTTATCTGTTAACATTTCATTTAAAGCTTTGCAATCTTTTACCCTGTTTTCAAGGCATTTTTGAACAACATGCTATTCTGCATTGGACTCAAATGAGTCACATGCAATATTTCCCTCTCTGTGACTCATTGAGCAGATAATAGACACATGCAACAAGTTCACATCGACAGTGTAGTTTTGATTGGCCTTTTCAAACACTTGTTACAGTAAAATAACACAAACTGTATTGTTCCTCCTATCTTGAGGCAGAACTGCCCCACCTAGAGAACTTTAGAGGCAAAACTGCCTATGTAAAGGCAGCACTACCCTACCAAGAGATATCTAGAGGCAGAAGTACCCAACATAGAGGCAGGACTACCCTACTTATACTTCGTCCGGCCTGAACTAAGGAGTCATGTCATAGCTTTCGCACAGCTATTGTGTATGTGTATCACCATGCCGACTTTGTACGCTCGCAATTACAGTTGCGGCTTATGGCGATTCGCAGGTTTAACACAGTGTGAAAGCTATGATGTCACTCCTTAGTTCAGGCTGGACGAAGTATAGAGGCAGAACTAACCTCTAACACCTTACTTAAAAGGCTGATGGACTTTGATATTTTTTGGTAATTGACAGATGACACGGCTCAATATAGCTCATGAAATGTGACCTCTGATTATAAACGGTAAAGCGGACGGACCTGTATATACACAGGAACGGAGTGCCCATCTCTCTTTCCAAGTGATTAGGCCAGAATCCACCATATAATGTTACTGTAGTGGGATCGCTACACCTCCTCTACAGCGAATCTGTTACCTTCCCAGCATTGAATAATGTTATACACCTGGGCACAGAGGAGTAATTCAGATAAAGTGCCTTACTCAAGCGCATTACTCAAGGGCGAAACACATTGGCCACAGCGGGGCTTGAACACTGAACCTTTGGCGTGTGGGTCGGACGTTTTATCCATTCGACCACATGATTGTATATCTACTAAAGAATGATCTGTGAGGAATCCAGTGATTCCATTTCACTGCATGGTTCTTCTGTTATTGGCTACCAGTACAAAGCTTAACAAATAATATGATATATGTTCAGGCACCATGGAGACTTACATGTTCCTTTCATGGAAAACACAATTCAAGGGAAATAAACTCAGCCACCTGGCAGATGCTACAATGAGGTTGTGGCATATTCCATATTGAAATGTATTTTCCATGAAATATACGCATGTCTAAGGTCTCCTGGTGAATGTGCCATGCATACTTAACGTTAACCACCGAGTTCAAAGATCAACACAATATAATTGACGTCAATTTCACAGGATAAAAAAAACTTCCAAAGGTTTAAATACAGCATATCTACGCAGGTCACAGAACTTTACCAAGCTGAATGAACCTTTTTGCTTTCTCCACAAGTCCTTACACATAGACCAAACAATTTATCAGATCCTTTAGCTTCTGTCAATATTCCTGAACAAGAAGATGACACATATCAGGGGAGGGCGGCCAAGAAATTCCAGTTTGAGACGTCGCCATTGGTTTAACACATAAAAGCTAAATCTTGACAAAAAAATCTGAATTTGTCTATATGTTGTGAAGGAATATTTTCGTATTCCAACCAGAGCTGAAGAATTAACTCCACTGTAGGGGCTATTTCTGAATTTTTTTGTATGAATAACGGACAAGGACGATGTCGTATGTGGTCATGGGAACACTCATGACAGACCCACATCAAAACACCCCAATTTGGTTTGTGGTTTGCATTCCGTATTGCTGTAAATTCTTTCAATATTCTCGGTGAGTTGCTATAATGAATGAGGCTCGATTGTCATTGTCTAACACATGATGCACTATTTTGTCATGTGTAGAAGGACTTGCGGTGAATGAAAAGGAAGGTCAATTTAGAACATGGAAGACAGAGCTATCCATTTTCTTCCATTTTTTGTTACTGAGGTGAAAGGGAGGGAAAAAAAAGTTGGGAATAGAATCAGTAACCTCATTCCCTACAGATTAGGCAAAAAATTGATATGAAATCAACAAATGGTACCTCTTCCTTACTGTCAGTCTTGGCAAAACGTTGCCTCTGAGGATGAGAATAATTGGGATAGAATTATGTTACATGAATTAAAAAAATACATCGGTCCACAGACTGCTTGTGTCGCCTGCCATCGCGGTTTGTGAATAATAGGCCTCACACGACCTTTGACCTTGATATGTGACCTTTGACCTTGATATGCGACCTTTAACCTCATAAAGAAATGAGGGTTTGCATGTAAATTCCATAAAACAAGTTTGGTTCCAATTGAACTTCAACTTTTCAAATGAGGTCAATTTCACATTTTCAGCCTATTTTACAACTTGACCTCACATGACTTTTGACCTTGGTATGTGACCTCTGACCTCATCAACAAATGGGGATCCCATGTTACACCTGTGATGCAAGTTTGGTTTAAATCCCTATGTGTCTTCCTGCATTGAGGCAGGCAACACAAAAAGGGTGCTATCAACAACAGACATCAACAACAGTGGACAAAGTGATCCCTATGTGTCTTCCTGCCTTGAGGCAGGCAACACAAAAAGTGTGGTATATTTAAACAGCTATCTAGTAGAGGTGAGTGGAGCACCCTGAATCCTGAAGTTTCTGCAGAAATATATACACCCCTGTAGAAGCCTTCATCTAAATCCCCTGGGCACTACCGCCTATTATACTCTATTGGATTGGCTCATTACAGACAAAACATGAGATAGCTCTCTGAGTAACCAATCAAAAGAGTGCTTCTAAAACTCTGTGTAAACCATGTCACCATTCTGAGAGTATCTGTGACTTGCTGCTTCCATGATATTCCCTTCCAAGTAACCAATCAGAATAGTGCTTGGATGCTGATAGATAGGCAGGTTAGTGCCCAAGGGTTCAAAGTATTAAATCCAGCCAGAAACTTTCAATACTTAGCAAGAAGAGAGGCTGAAGTTCCATGTGACTTCCATGACAGTTATTTTTAATTTGAGGTATACTTGTAAATAAATTATTCTGA
The DNA here is from genome assembly GCA_023653785.1 of Ophioderma brevispina. Classification (NCBI taxonomy): domain Eukaryota; kingdom Metazoa; phylum Echinodermata; class Ophiuroidea; order Amphilepidida; family Ophiodermatidae; genus Ophioderma; species Ophioderma brevispina. The sequence continues at coordinate 48,893 of JAMKCH010051209.1, forward strand.
TCTGAAATTCCAAGGTCTTCCACAAAATAGGCAGGATATGTTTGGGAATTTTACAGAAATTTGAATGGATTTTGAAAAGCTTTTGAGCTTGAAAAATGTGTATGGATTTCACAAACTTCCCGAAAGATTATAATCCCTAAGAGCTACAACATTGTTGTTAATCTGATGTGAACATTCCGAAAATGTAAACAACTTCAGATTTCTGCACAAGAATTAGAATAGAAATAAAGGGGTGTGCAATCCATGTTTATGACTGGAAAAATGTGTCCTCAGCAGTAAACGCATTCAAGAAATATATTAATGTAACTGCCACAAAAGCATTTTTTATTTATTTCTTAAATATTGTCAGCCAAAATGGACTGGTTGGGATTTAAACCTTCCGGAGTATTCCCAGCTCAGGGCGGGAAAAAATCTTGCCCCACTCATCTCTACTATTTACTTTCATACAGTATGATTTTTTGGTTTACTAGCCTGCCTTCTATGGAAGACAACAGAGGCGTGACTTGTGTGTGTGTTGCTGTGTTCTTTATAGTAAAGCCATATGAGTTATTTCATTGTGACAATTTATTGCAGCAAAGGCTACATATAGAAGGGGCCATCCAAAAGGTTTTTCATTATTCATGTTAACGACCTGGGTTATTCTGTTTGTCAGGTCAAATCAATGATTATATGAATTTGGGATTGGTATGGATTGTGGTTGGGATTGGTTCGGGATCTGGTTCAGATTTGGTATAGGAACATTATAACTGACGTTGATGCACCTAACTACCAATCTTGTATTTTGATATTCTAATTGACTTGCTATAAAAAAACTTGGAGAAACTAATTGAAACTATGAACATTATGCAACAAGTTTCTATTTCCTATGTGAGAGCAGAAGAAAACTGAAGCACTATCTGCTAAGCTACTCTGATCAACAAAGTCCAAAGCTTTTATACCACTCAAAACATACACATCAAAAGTCCACACATTCACCCAACTAATGCATTGATGCTGTTAGATCTGTGATGTAATATCCTCAGCACACAGCGGTGAAGTTTAGAGTATTCACCTCATCCTGACTGAGGAGCTTGAACCAGCCATCCTGTCCACATTTTATGAGTTCTGAGACTCCAAATGACATTGAGCCCATGAAAGTCATGCGGGAGAGTCCGGTCCAGTCCCAAACGTCTACAAAGTAAACAGTCTTGTTTTTGTCTTCTTCGTTAAGTTTACTGTGATATTACAAAAGGGAAAGGAAAACAAATATGATTACATTGTAATAATAAACAGTTAGTTTATAGTAAAAGACCTAAAAATTAAATTCATACCTCTGCTGGCCCATATTGAAAATGCCAGATTCTGATGGCCAGTTTAGGGCCAAATCAAAAATGGTTAACCCCATGACGGGACGGAATTGTTTAGAATGGAGCATCTGTGTTGTTCCTTCTTGTTTTGCAGGAATCATTTCAACTGATACAATAAAGTAGCACCAACAACAAGTAAAACATGCATCACAAAAAAATTAGTTTGTTACTTCAAGATGTTGACTATGGTAACACAACAAGGTGCGTGACAGTACGGATCCTTCATTCCCGTCCCGTCCACGAACCTTGTTTGTGTTCACCTGGCAATAACAAAGCAGTCATGACTCCATTTGTTTGCAGTAGTACACTATTGTAGAATTTTGGTCACTCATTATATGAAAGTACTTTTTGGTCCATAAAGTAAATAGTAAAGAATTAACGTATTAAAAGGGTTAAATTCCGTCCCGTCACACACAAGGTAGTTTTGGATTTGGCCCTGTACTGACCATTATTCTGCAAATAATGGGTCGCAAACGCATTTTTATTTAATACATGACGCTGTTTTAGGTAATAGAATAGAATAACGGGTTTGCAGTGTCATTCATGGGCTCACCCTAAGTATCCTTGGCCAGAAAACTTTCAAATAATGGGCTCGGCTGCCGGCCTCGCCCATTTTATTAGTTTTTCTGACCTCGGACACATATGCGCCCATAAATGACACTGCAAAACCTTTATTCCTATATTCTATACCTCTGCCTTGCCCATTATTGAAATGCAGCACTCTGATTGGTCAGTTTATTTCCCATAATTCTGCAATAATGGGTGCCAATGCATTTTCTTATTAAATGAAGCAGTTTTAGTGGAATAGACTAGAAATTAAAGGGTTGCAGTGTCATGTATGGCTCATTATGTGCTCATCCGCCAGAAAACTTTCAAATAAGGCTCGGCTGCGCCTCGCCCATTATTAGTTTTTCTGACCTAGGAACACATTCTTCGCCAATAAATGACACTGCAAACCATTTATTTTTAATAACAAACAATTAGAAATCATTACAAATTGTCAAAATATATACAAGTATCATAAGATGGGATGGAATATAATTCTGAAACCCCATCTAAAGCCCGCCAACGTTCGGAAATACACATTTTTAAAATATAAGCCTGCCATTGCGTACAAAACCACAATATGTAAGTGTGCTGACACCCTGTCTTGACGTGACTTTGACTACCTTGACGTACTGACAATAATGGAACAAAACAAGTCATTCTCATTTAGGAAATTGTAGTCCTTTAGAAATCTGTGTACATTGTGAGTGGACCATACATAAGGATGCGTTTGTATGGAATGATCCGGGGGTCCTCTGACACAAACAGGTATTGTATGCAGAGATGTGCTGCTAAAATGGGTTTTGCCATTTTGGCTGTCTATTATAATTGATGTCCCCTTTTCTTTAAATTTTATGGAGTAAATACGCAGTTTTTCCAATGTGAATAAGTTGAACAAGTGTATGGCATAATTTTATGACTAAATCATGGCAATGGGCCACCACATAAAATTATGCCAAGCGAGATTGTGATTTAACCATTGTATTGTTGAGCTATGATGATCAATTGGGGCAGTGGATGCATTGACTGAGGTGTGACCTCCATCATCTGCTTTGGTGCATTCTTCAAACATGCTCCCTTTTGACAGTGCAGAAATACAGATATTACACATGTGCAACAGTTACAGCAATAAGGTAACCTCTTTCATGTCACCCAGGTCTATTGAAATGTTGTATGAACTTTGCTCTTTTACCAGACACATTCCTAGAGATTAGTTAAAGCCTGATGATAAAGGTTTTTCCTATGACACACAATTAATTGGGTCCATATATATACAAAAACAAATATTGAATACATAGATGCTCCATTTGTTTGAGTAACATACAGGCCCAGAGGTAAACTAGTGGGTTTAATCCCCTGCAGAAAATGCCCCAGAGGGTAATCTTCATCTTCAAGTACATGTGTGTGTGTAAAGACACTATCAGTGAGACAACTCGAAGAGACAAAAATGTTTTAAAATTGCTGAAAGAGCTTTAGAAGTTGAGCGATTAAGTATAAGAAATTCTTTAAGTATTTTTTTTCAACAAAAAAAGTTACGCATGGAAGAGAAAACATCAGTGTTCAAAGTTAAGAATTCTCCATTCAGTTACATGTTTGTAGTAAGTGTCCGTCTGAGAGACTGACTAAAATATCCAAATTTCGTTCTTATTAGGGTGCTGGGTATGATAACTGTAGGTTGTACAATACATATACTTTGCGTCACAGCATTGCAAAAATTTGCGTTTCATGATTTTTCTATTTCCTGATTTAGCAAATCACTGATAGTGCCTCTTTAAAGTTCACAGTTCCTATGACTGAGGGCTCAACTCAGAATTGGTCAAATCCCTAAGTTGACCAATGGGTGCTAAGACTTGCCATCACAGTGATGAAATTTAGTCACCACATCCAGGACTGGGAATGCACCTCCAACTCTAAAAGATACCAACTGAATTCTTAACACTTTTCAAAGAACGGGTAGCATTCCTTTTCTTTAATCTTCAAATTGTTTCCAAAGGCTTGAATATCAATTTTTCTTTCTGTGTGTTTCCTTGTCAATGTCAATCAAGCAAGCACCACAAAGACAGCACACTCACAAAAAGACTACTAATTGTGGGATAGTTTGCATGATTTGTCCAAAGTTCTATGCGCATTTCCCACTCAACTCTGGAAACAATTTCCCCGGATGCTGAAAAGTCTAAACTACTCAAAATTAGAATTCCTCATTGTGAATTATAATGTACCATTTACTTAGATACTGATTGTAGTGTAGAACCCGATCACACGGAGGGTTCTGAATCGGCCTCCCGAATTTAAGCTTTTCGGATCTGGATCGGATAATCGGCAAAAAATTCCCCTCCCTGCCGATCTCATGAACCGATCCCAAACACTACTCAAAGCCTAGAAAAAACGGCAAAAACTCATGTCAAACTCACCTTATTGCCAAATGAAGATATTAAGCCCAGTTTTTGATTTAATTTACTCAATCTAGCATTAGACCAACTTTGAGTATTTGAAGAACAAACATTTCAAAATACTATGATAGCAACAAATGTAGCGTCGCTTGTGCTTTGCATTCACAAAGTTTTAAAGTTGTTCAATGAATTCACATGTCGGCCAGGGAGTATCAGGAATTTCCCTTTAATTCTTGATGATGATGAAACCACGTTCCTGAGTGGCTGAGGTATTCTTTCATTTTATGAAAAATGTAGAAAGTTTGTTGAATAAATTTTGTGACAAAACATTTTTAAACAAGGTCTAACAACATATATCAGGTTTTTTATCATAAATTTAAAAAGGGGACACTATTTGGAGGTTCATTGTTACCTTTTATCCAATTTGGAAAAGAAATATTCTAGAATATTTCTAGAAATACACGAACTTTCAACCCATCATTCATGGACGCGAACCTGGAAGTCAACTAAACAAAATATGGCTGCCGGTTCGACGCAGAGACAATGTGACTTGAGGGGTATCATGAGCGCAGAAAACCCTGAGAAACTACTTTTTTTCCTGTTTCTGTGTAAAACTGTTTTGCATTTCAAGTAGTAGATGTATTTTCTGTATACAATTATAGTCAATATGGTAATTTGATCATTATGAGCGTAGTAAATAAACAAAGTTCAGAGAGCAAATTTTACCGTGTACAGAATACCACTGTGGAAATCACCAGAGATCAGTATCTGAATCGGACTCGGCGATCAAAATCTCAACATGATCGGAGATCGGGTAGATTCAGAAGCAATGTTGGGATCGGTTCTACAACTATACTGATGCCTTACTCAGCTTTGTTCAATTTATTTAGTGAAACAACTAATCCTCAATGTATGTTATGTAATCATATAATGCTATGCATGTGTTGTACCTATCCTAAAAACGTTGTAATAAAAACATTTAAGGGAACAGAGGGGTCACAAAATTTATGGGGAGGGGTCTTCTTCTCCATCCCATACTTCAAGCTGCCTATGCATGGTGGTACCCACAAGCATCTATACACCCTGCGTCATTAGGTACCTAATTTGACAATATTTCTGCAAAAGACCACTTCATGGTCTTGTTTATTTCAGAGAGTGTTTAAACCAATCCCATAATGCATTGCAAGTGCCTACACAGTTACTGTACTAAACACATGTCAGCCAGTTAGAGATAAAGGTTCAAGGAGGAGTTTAGAACCACAAGACATCTCATTTCAATCTAAAAGTTATCTACCTACTGGCACTTTATGGGCAAAAAAAGAATGTAAAAGTTCAGGGTTTTATGTGTTAAGATTAAATTTTTTGTGGGATCACATGACCCCCCTTATTGACGATGAAATTTGGTGCAATTGTGGGATTGACTTAAACACCATCTAGTTTTTGTCTGCAATTTGCGAATGGTTGTTTTCTTTCATACGTCTGGCTAAAATCCTGTCTGATTACATGGACCTTAAACTAACACTCATTCCATAAGTACAGCGTTGTCCCCCAGGAACTCCCAATCATCCACCGACAAATAAAGTCGACAATTCCAGTGTATCAACAAAAGTCAACCACCTCAATCAGGCAAAGAGTCTGGCAATGGCAGAAATTATCCTGCCAACACTCTCCTCCAACTCAAAGTCTATAATCTAATTGAGGAAATTAAACATTTCTCAAGTTGAATTCTGCACTTTGTATTCAATTCCAAATTTGAATGTGTGACAACATACATTTGACATTCAAATAGGTGTACTGGCATACTCACTCTCAGTAAGGTGTAAAATCTAATTAGTATGTGGCACTTAGGCGGGTTCAGGCGAGGGCTCTAAACTTAAGTTTGCATCGTTAGTTTTAATTTTCGAAGTTTAACGTGTAGTTAGTGCCCGTGCGATCGCACCGTGGTTAGTAAACTTTTAGTACGCGAAGTTTAAAACCATAAGATTTCTTATGGTTAGTCGTGGTTAGCCGCTACCCACTGTTGAGCGTATAAGCTGTGCATAGTACGGGCCGTGGGGACAGGCTATCAAACAAGCTCGAAGTTTAGCGTGACCTCGCCCATGACGGAGTGGGTCGCAATCCCGGTCACCATTTTATTATCATAGCGACGGACTTTACACGTGTGTTAGTACACTCAGATGGCATTAAAAAAGCTAAATTTTATTACATTTTATAATAATTACTCGTGCACTGACGTACAACGGACAAGCATAAAATAGGCCTACATCTTTATAGTGACCTAACCGTTTCATGAGTATTAGGCAAGCTACCCCCGATTGAGGAAGGTGGAAATATTTTATTTGATTCCCCATCCAATTTCATCGGGCTATGGCCACTAAATGTGGTGCCATTTTGTGCAAGTGAGATGATGCCAATGGGCAAAAGAACGACAGCAGTTACGTACGATGATCCCAATTGGTTAAGAAGTACAATCAAGGTTAACTTAATGATTTTTCCGCAATCGCTAGACTCGGCAATAGCAACGAAATTCGATAGAAAGCGCGATGCAAGTGGTTGAAATTTCGTGAGAAGATTGTTTATTTATGAATATGTATAAGGACAGACAGTGATTGCCAAGTATGAAGTCACCAAAATGGCGATTTTACGAATGTTTTTCCGGCCGATTTACCACCAATTATGTATTCAAACGGGATTTTTAAGTTGTACATACACAAAAAATGATAATATGTAGAAAACCAAGGGGGTATGATTTTAAAACGCTTTGGGGTGTAGCAGCACCGTTATATGATATAAAGTAGCTCTAGCTTGCTTTCGAACAGCTTCGAAGGGCCATGCCCGTGTTGTTTACGGCAACCCTAAATATACGGGCAAAACAGACGCATACTTTTACGGAATACACATTTCGTTATGGATGCGAGTTACACCAATGTGAAAATGTTCATCTTCCTAGTTTACGCGGGTTTACGCCTATTCGCCATAATTTCTGTTTCGGGGGTATTTGGTCTGCAAGCTTCTGCGTGGGTCACCGGTAGTAGAGCGCTATCTTACGGTCTTATCAACAAGTCGGCAATTTACTCGTGATTAACTTTTAAAGTTTGTCGATGATAAGACAGGTGGACGCATGTCGAAAGTTAACGATTAAAAATGTTATTATCGATGTTAGGTAATCATCGATGATTACGCTCCGTATGAACATGACTTTTGAGTGCATGTTTTTCAATCTCGCCTCACTAGTAGATATAGGACCTTGAAAATTTGTGCATCTATATGTGTGTAGATTTTCAGTCTGTCTGTGGACCTATTCAGATAATTGATCTTGAGGATTCTAAGTTTAATATTATCATATAGAATCTGAAGAATGGAGGATGTCAAGTAGCCTCTCAACAGATAGGAAAGCATAGTAGGTTATCCCAGGTAATAGGTGACTTCCTCCTTCTTCACTGGGCATTGCTCAAAGTATTAGCATTAACCCTTTTATTTCTCTCAAAACGATTAGTATTGGTAATTAACGCAAACTTGAGACATCGGAAACAAACTGTATTCGCGACCCACTAAGTACTGAAACTCACCAGGGGCAGCTCATTAAACATTTATTATCATCTATCCCTCACAAAAATATTAACAAGTTAAAGGTGCTTATCCCGATTTATGTCTATTGTGATTACTTACTTGTTGAAATTTTTAAACAAGCTGTGAAAAAAGTAAGCATTTCATTGGTGATGCTGGGTTCACATTCGACAACTGAACCCAGTTAGGACGCACGAGTCTTGACGTTATGTTTCAGGGTGAAGTGCCTTGCGTCATACCACGTTTAGCTACATTCGCGCACACACGCCTGCCGGACGTTGCGTCCTCGTTGCGTATGATCGTGGCATTCAACGGGTTCGATTGTTGTCACTAGGAGCTACTGGGTGGTGGCAGTCAGGCTTTCTTGTTGTATTTAAGCCGTAAATTATCGACGGGAAAATTTGGGTTTTGTTTTTAAAGATGACTACATGTTAAAGCTGTTTAATAATGCGAATAAAGGCATTGATTTTGGGAACAGTTACTCTCTTTACGACGAATTGAACCCGCGGCGACACCATTATTTTTGCGTGGGAAGAATCAGCCTACGGCCTTGTTCTTCCACTAAAAATAATGTATGCCTGGTTCCAATTCGTCGAAACAAAGAGAGTACGGTTCCCAAAATCATAACTTTATTCTTAAGCCTGGCACTTGCACATCACCACATCAAATTAACGTGGGAGGAAACAAACTTGTGGTTTTGATCAATGGCGGACCAGGATTTTGAAAAATGTCAAAATTACCGGGGGGGATGAACTGAAAGGCTGTAACTGGTCCAAAGTAGCTCAAAATGGGCCTGAATTTGCAAGAATTTGCAGGAATTACCGGGGAGGGCGGCGCGCCCCTCGCCCCCTCCCTGGATTCCGAGCACTTTGATGGTAGAAGCAATCGATTGCATATTACAAGCCGCTATTCAAAAGACTGCGCTTAGTTATTGATGGTTAACTATTAAAACGGTGGTTTCGTTGTTTATATCTTGGGAATGAAGAGGATTTGAAGGCTTAAATTTCAGGTTGAACAGAGGAAAATATGGCCTTTCATCAGATATCACACATGCCCCTTCCCCATTTACTCCTTCACCCCCTTCGGTAAATCAGGGGGGGTCCCAAAGACAATCGTAACATGCACCTTTAAATACAAAGCTCTTAAGGTTCAGTTCCACAACTAATGATTATATGACCATCTGACACCCAAAGGGTGTTTTGAGTCAATCCCCAAATGCACACAGTTCTGGGAAATTTCACCTCAATAGGGTCATGTGATCAAATAAAAATCATTTATTCTTAAACACATAAAAACCCTGACGTAACACTCATTTTAGACCACAAATTAGAGTTACTTACGGGATTGGTGTGCTGATTATGAAAATGTCTTATGGGTTGCTTAAACTTTTGGAACACTTTTTTATTCCTACGTCTGACATGTGTTTAGTAAAGTACAGGCACATTGCTATACCATCATGGGATTGATGCAAAACACCCTATGATTGACACCAGTGCACCACACAATCTCTGCCCTTTTTGTAATTCTAATTACTAAAAAAACCACTTTGTGGGTTTTGTTTGTTTGTTTGTCCGCCTGCGTTTCGCCGTCCTTAACACTACGGGTAGAATTTTTTGGAATGGTGGTAGAGCTCGGACGTACGAGGTTTTGTGGTCATGTTTTCGAGGGTCATTTGGGGTCAAAGGTCATCCAGGGGTCATTATTGGGTAACTTGTCCGTGCTTTTACGTATGGATGTGAGTTTTGGTATGGTGTAGAGCTCCGACGTACCGGTTTTTGTGGTCATGTTTTCGTAGGGGTCATTTGGGGTCAAAGGTCATCCAGGGGTCATTATTGGTAACTTGGCCGTGCTTTGATGTATGGATATGAGTTTTGGTATGGTGGTAGAGTTGCGATGTACGAGTTTTGTGGTCATGATTTCGGAGGTCATTTGGGGTCAAAGGCATCCAGGGGTCATTATTGGTAACTTGGCCGTGCTTTGACGTATGGATGTGAGTTTTGGTGTGGTGTAGAGTTTTTTTCGCTGTACGAGTTTAATGGTCATTTTTTCGAGGGGTCATTTGGGGATAAGGTCATCCAGGGGTCGTTATTGGTTAACTTGGGTTCATGTGGCTTTGACGTATGGATAGGAATTGGTATGGGTTGAAGTTTCGCCGTACGTGTTTTGGGTGGTACTTTTCCAGGGGTCTTTTGGGGGTTCCCCCAAAAGGGGTCATCCAAGGTCTCATCGGGTAACTTGGCCTGGCTTTGACGTATGGATCGATGTAGTCTGGTGGGTTAGTTTCGCCGCACAAATTTTGGGGCTGTTTTTGATGGTCATTTGGGGTCAACGGTCCACAGGGGTCTTTATTTGGTAACTTGGCCTTGCTTTGGACGTATGTATATGAGTTTTTGTATGTGATAGAGTTTTGCCATACAAGTTAGGGTGGTCACCACTTTTTTGATGGGTCATTTGGGGGTTAAGGTCATCCAGGGGTCGTTATGGGTACCTTGGCAGTGCCTTTGACGTATGGATATGAAATTTTATGACCGTCTGGTGGTCGGTTTCGGTCTGATCTCGCGTTTCGTGGTCCCTGTTTTTGGCGCGGTCCTTTGGGGGTCCAAAGGTCTCCAGGGGTCTTTGGGTAACTTGGCCGTGCTTTGATGCATGTATATGATTTTGGTATGGGGTAGAGTTTCGCTGTACGAGTTTAGTTGTCACATTTTCGAGGGGTCATTTTGGGGTTCCAGGTCAATCCAGTGTCATGTAATTTTTTTAACGTTTTACTTTCTTGTTTACTTTTCTGCAATTTGGAGAAATATTCTAGAATATTAATAGAAATTCACGAACTTTTAAACCACATTTCATGCGCGAACCCGGAAGTCAAACTAAACAAAATATTGGCTTGCCCGGCGCGACTCGCAGAAGAGCAATGTGATTGAGGGAGTATCATGAGCTCAGAAACCCTGGCAAATATTTTTTTTCAGTTTCTGTTAAAACTGTCTTGCATTCAAGTTAGATTGTAATTTTCTGTATACAATTATTAGTCAAGAATGTAATTTGATCATTATAGCGTTAGTCTAAAACAAAGTTCAGAGAGCAAATTTTACCGTGTACAGATTTACCACTGTGCAAATCACCAGAGAATCAGTATCTGAATCGGAAATCGGCCGATCACACCTCAACATGATCGGAGATCGGTCGATTCAGAAGCAATGTGGATCGGTTCTACACTATACTGATGCCTTACTCAGCTTGTTCATGTATTTAGGGATGAACCAATTAATCCAATGTATATGTTATGTAATCATAGCTATGCATTGTGTTGTACTTATCCTAAAACAGTTGTAATACAAACATTTTAAGGGACACAGAGAGCGTCACCAAAAGTTATGGGGGGGGGGTCTTCTCTCAATTCCCATTCCTTCAGCTGCCTATGCATGGTGGTACCCACACTTGATTCTATTAACACCCTGATTAATCTATGTACCTAATTTTACACTCTTTCTTGCAAAGATCACTTCATGGTATGTTTATGTTCAGAGAGTGTTTTTTTAAACCAAACCATAATGCATTGCAATGTGCCTACACAGTACTGTACTAAACACATGTCAGCAGTTAGAGATAACGGTTCAAGGAGTTAGAACCAAAGACATCTCATTTCAATCTAAAGTTATTCTACCTACTGGCACTTTATGGGCAAAACAAGAATTGGAAACGTAGGGTTTTTTAGTGTTAAGATTATAATTTTTGTGGATCAATTACCTTATTGAGATGAAATTCCCAAAACTGGTGCATTGTGGATGCCTCAATACACCCATCTACAGTGTGGTCAAAAAAAAGGTTTACACTTTTATATCTGCAAATCTATCAAAAGTGGGTGGACATATGACGGTTTTTGAAGATATTGCTTAATTACAAATATCTTAGTGATAACCTGGTGAACACGGCGTTCAAAACAAAACTCACATAACAAAATGGCAGCCAATAGTGAAAAATGGTCAAATCCATTCGTCACACCCGTAAGTCTATGGGAAAACCATTATGTTGAACAGAAATCACTAAATGCGTGAGCTGGAGGCCTACTCCTTAAACTAACTACTGACCAACCTTCGAGTTTGTGTGAGTGATTTACCGTTTGAAAATAAATGAGAGAGATCTCAACATGAAACTGAAAATTGAAATGCCTTTTTAAACATTAATTAAGTTGATTTTTCCATTTAGGAGAGGATTTTAAATTGAACGGAAATAATGCATGTTTTCTTGCCATGACTGATCGAGACTCTGCATGTACATTTTCGAATGTTTGCATGGTTTGGGACAACATCATAAAGAAGACACTTGTAGCCATTGTATTTTTAAATTTATAAGGATAAACTTGAAAATAATTATTTGAGGTTGTCTTATTCTTAACTTTGGTTATCACAAATACAAGTCCCATGACGGGGTTGATTGTTCAATTGTGTGTGTGTATCAAGTTTGGATTAAAATTTGTGAACGCCAACAAGAGGGCCAGAGAATTGCCATGGTGCAAAGTGGTTTTTTTTGACCTTTTTTCTCTGAGGTGGCCCATTTTGTAGTTAGCTTTTTTCAACGCCGTTTTCATCAGTTTCCAACAAGATATTGTAGTTTAATTAAGTACTCAAACTATTTTGATATGTCTACACATTTGAGAAATTTGCAGACGAAAAAGGGTAACTTTTTTTTGGACCTACACTGTTGTAGTTTTTGGTCTGCAATTTGCGAATGTTTTTCTTTTCATGAGTCTGGCTAAAATAACTGTCTGATATAATGAACCTTAAACTAACACTCATTCCATAAGTCATCAGCGTGTCCCCCAGGAACTCACTCAATTCATTCACTGACAATAAGTCGACAATTCCAGTGTAAACAAAGTAAAACCACTCAATTCAGGGCAAGCAGGTATGGAATGGCAGAAATATCTGCCACCACTCTCCTCAACCCAAAAGGCCTATAATCTAATGAGGGAATAAATCATTTCTCAAGTGAATTGCTCCTTTTTATTTACTTCCCATTTTGAATGTGTTACAACATACATTGACAGCTCAAATAGTGTACTGGCATACTCCCACCTCAGTAAGGTGTAAATCTAATCGTATGTGGCCCTTTGAGTGATTGTTTCAATCTTCCTTGTAAGCTAGACCTTGACCATTGAAAAAGTGTGTCTATATGTTCTTGTAGATTTTCAGTCGGTTGTGGACCTATTCAGATTATTGATCTTGCGGATTCTAAAGTTGAATAACATATAGAATCTGAAGAATGGAGGATTTCAAGAAGTAGACTCTCAAAGATAGGAAAGCATAGGTATCCCAGGTACTAGGTTGGTACTTCCTCCTTATTCACGGGGCATGCCTTCAAAAGTATAGATTAACCTTTCTTTATTTCTATCACCGATTGTATTGGTAATTAATCGCAAACTTGAGACATGGAAACAAATTGGTCTATCCTGGCCTAAGTACTAAACTCACATGGCAGCTATTAAATTTAATTCTCACTATCTAACAGAAATATAACAAGTAAAGGGCTATCCCGATTTATGTCTATTGTGTCTCTATTGATATGAATTCTAAAACAGCTGTGGAAATGGAAGAATTTCATTGGCTGATGCTGCGTTCAATTCGACAATCGAAACCCAGGTAGTACGCCTTTTTTTTTTTTGCGTATGGATCTGGAGTTATTTTAGGTTTGAAGTGATTTGCGTTCATACCGTTTAGCTACCCATCGCACACCCTGCCGACGTTTGCGTTTCTCGTTGCGTATATCGTTGAATTCACGGGTTCGATTGTGTCACTGAGGTGGTGGCAGTCCCTTATTGTTGTATTTTTAAGCCGTTAAATTATCGGGAATTTGGGGTTTAAAGAGACCTTAAAATGTTAAAGCTGATTAAGAATGAGAATAAAGGCATGATTTTGGGAACCGTACTCTCTTTACGACGGAATTGAAACCGGCAAACACCATTATTTTTGCGTGGAAGACACTCAGCCTACGGCCTTGTTCTTCCACTTAAAAATAATTGGTATCGAATGTTTCAATTCGTCGCCAAAGAGAGATAACGGTTCCCAAAATCTACCCTTTATTCTCTAAGACTGGCACTTGCACATACCCCCATCAAATACCGTGGGAGGAAACAAACCTGTGGTTTTGATGGTAGAGCAGTAATGCATATTACAAAGCCCTATTAAATACTGCGCTGTATGATGGTTAACTTTAAAACGGAGGTTTTTTTGTTTTATTCTGGGGGAATGAAGAGGATTTGAAGGCTTAAATTTCAGGTTGACCAAGGAGGAAAATATGGCCTTCTATCAGATATCAAAGTTAAATACTACTTCCGTGTAAATCAGGGGCCGGTCCCAAAGACATCGGAACATGCACCTTTAAATAAAAGCTCTTGAAGGGTTCGAGGATTCCACAACCTAATGATTATATGACAATCACTGACACCAAGGGTGTTTTGAGTCAATCCACAGCACCAGTTCTGTGGAAAATTCACCTCAATAGATGGTCATGTGATCACATAAAAATCCTATTTTAACACATAAAATAAAAACCCTGACGTTAACATGCATTTTAGCCCACAAATTGCGCGTATTAGGGATTTGTTTGCATGATTATGAAATGTCTTATGGTTCTTAAACTTTTGAACACTTGTTTTATCTTACGGACTGACATGTGTTTAGTAAGTAACAGGCAATTGCTATAATCATGGGATTGATTCAAAAACACCTATGATTGACACCCAGTGCACCACACAATCTGGCCCCTTTTGTAATATCTATATTATAAAAAAAACCAACTTTGTGGGTTTGTTGTTTGTTGTTTGTCCGGCTATGCGTTTCGCCTCCTTTTAACATAGGGTATTGAATTTTGGTAGGTGGTAGAGCTCACGTACAGGTTTGGGTTCATGTTTTCGAGGGGTACTTTTTTGGGAGTCAAAGGTCATCCAGGGTCAGATTGGGGTACTTGCCGTGCTTTGACGTATGGATGTGAGTTTTTGGTATGTGGTAGAGCTCGGGACGTACCAGGTTGTCGTCATGTTTTCGAGGGGTCATTTTGGGGTCAAAGGGTCATCCAGGGGTCATATGGTAACTTGGACGTTGCTTTGAGTATGGATATGAGTTTTGGTATGGTGGTATAGAGTTCGCTGGGTACGAGTTAGTGTCACGATTCGGGGTCATGGGGTCAAAGGTCATCAAGGGGTCATTATTGGTAACTTGGCCGTGCTGTTATGTATGGATGTGGAGTTTGGTGTGGTGGTAGAGTTTCGCTGTACGAGGTTTGTCGTCATGTTTTCGAGGGGTCCTTGGGGGTTCCAAAGCTCATCCAGGGGGTACCTTATTGGATAACTGGCTGTGCTTTGACGGTTGGATATGAGTTTTGGTCGGGTGGTAGAGTTTGCGTACGAGTTGAGGGGTCACGTTTTCGAGGGGGCATTTGGGGTCAAGGTCATCCAGGGGTCATTTTGGGTAAACTGGGGCGTGCTTCACGTATGGTTGATGAGTTTTGGTGAGTGCGTTAGAGTTTCGCCATACGAGTTTATGATGGTTCACGTTTTTGATGGGCATTTGGGATAAAGGTCATCAGGGGTTCATATTCGGTAACTTGGCCATGCTTTAATGACTGAACTTAAATGTCCCGCTGGACTGCTTAATTAGGTCGAATACAGGGCCTTCTGAAAAACATTCCATATTACTGATCTAGCGGGTATACCTCCGTAGCTATTAAACGAGATCATCAATGATGCATAAGACTCCATCAATTGGGATGGTTAGGGAAGTGTATTGTGGGGTCATAGGTCATTACAGGTCAAATGACAATGCCCACGGTCTGACCAGTGGTTAACTTGAGAAAGTTGGGTGGCTATACAACTTAAGAATGTTTAGATATTTTGGGTCAAAAGGTCAAGTAGGGTCTGGAGGTCAAAAGGGCATAGGGGCCATAAGAGGTCCTTTGTAACATACCATAAGAGTTCTGGACGGTGGTTTCTTTAATAGTATTTTTACTAGGGATCCGCGGGATTTGGCTATCACGGTGTTTTGACGATAACTGGAGTGAATGGACCCTCGAGTTTAGCGGTTCATTTGACCTTGATGACCCCTGTGGGGACCTTGCCATGACTTTAAAATTTACCACGACCCCGCCCCCAAGTTTCGCCTGAATACACCAAAGTTACACATGGAGCTCCTTGACTTTGACATGACCCTGATGACCTTTGATCCATAACCAATAACCCCAGACTCGGTCTTGTAAGGTACAAGGGGGCACCACCCACCAAGATTCAAGAAGGAAGGTGCAATCCTCGGTCTCAGAGAAAATATGCAGTCAGAAAGGAGCGACAGGACACAAGTGACAGACAGACCCGGTTAAATAATATAGATGTGCAATGTTTGAGTGGGACAAAGGTCATTTAGGTCATTGAGGTCAAAACTGTACTACCTATATAGTTCCTACAAGTTCCTTGCGCATGTTGGTGTCACGTAAATTATTTGTAGAAATGGGTATGAGAAAATTGTATATACTAGTGTGGGCCCGCGCTTGCTGAGTTATACCGTTCGCCTGAGTTATTGGAACGTTTTCAGACAGAGAAACCAAGTATGTATTAGACCTAATCGCACCCTGGGTGATTCATATCCATACGTCAATGCATCATGGGTATGACAAAGCACAGCAAAGTTACCAATAATGACCCCTACATGACCTTCGGACCCAAAATGACCCCCTCAAAAATGTGCCACAAAGTGGTACGGCAAAAACAACTCTACACACCAGATCAAAAACTCATATCCATACGTCAAAGCCGGCCAAGTTACCGATAACGACCCCTGGATGAACTTTAACCCCAAAATGACCTCGAACACATGACCACAAAACTCGTACGGCGAAATCTACAAACACTACCAAAACTATATCCATACGTTCAAGCACGGTTAAGTACCCCGAAAACGACCCCTGGATGACTTTGCAGAGCAGCTGCCAACATTGAGATTTGGAATCAGGGAGATTTGATCTTGGAATCGGAGATTGATTAGAATCAGGGAGATTTAAAAAAAATAGCGCGCATTTCAGTGTACTTACCTCCTCAAGAGGGATACAGCAAATGGATTTGTCTTAAGATCAATTGAAAGCTTCCCACCATTTAAGGAAGGAAATGTCAGTAGGAACTTAGTCCCTTTGGAGTTTTTTTAAAAGAATGACATGAAAAATGTTGTTTGGCTCAGTAAAAGTCAACTTTAAAGGTTCGTAACTTGAAAACAAAGCCACCTACATAGTGAGATAGAGCTCTTTAAAATAAAGCTGTCCCGAAAAAAAAAAAATTGACAGGGCTCCGCGCTATGACAGCTCCCAAAAGGAACTGTCAGTAGGGGAAACCTAAGTAATATCGAGGATTTAAAAAAAAAATATTGAAATGAAAATCGAAAGAAACGTCAACTTTAAGGCTCCTAACTTGAAAAACGGAGCCATCTACAAACTATGAACTGCACCTGAGATAGAGCTCTTTAAAAATAAACGCCTTTTCGAAAAAAATGACAGGGCTCCGCCGTCTGACATGCCCCGTTTAGGGACTGTCAACGTCAGGGGAACAAAGTCCACAAACAGGCACTAAAATCATGATAACCTAACACTTTAGGCCAGTCAAAATAGAATGAAGGCTGCCTTAACCCAACACTAATTGAACGAATCAATTCCAACAGAAATTGTATTGAGAATACCTTTACAAACAACATCACAGTCTCCTAAAATCAAAGAGTGGAAACATCTATTTTAGGGGGGTCGGTTTATCCGGGGTCCACATATGCCCGTCTCCAAACGCGTCGAAAAGTATGTCAACGTGTTCGTTACATTTCCAGGATTACAAAAAAGTATAGGGTTGCCAGATACTGCAGGGTTTCTGTAGTGTCCAATAGTTATGAGTCAAAATAGGTTCAAGGTCAGAATGGGGTCGGGTAAATTTTCAGAATATACTCCGGTCGTTATAAAAAATGGTTGTGAAATTGTTCCGTTCTAATGGTACAGAACCGCGAAACTATATGGTTTGCCATCTATAATTTCGTTGCATAATTTGGGAACGCAACAAAATGTGACTGGGGGTTACAGGGTCTATGGGAGTTCACTAGTCCATAGCTCTGTAATTCGTATATAGAAAGTTTCAAACAAAGAACTCTATTACATTTACTAATCTAGTGGGACAAATTTACAATTTACAACCCGCCGATCAAAATCGGACCATTCTAGAATTTTACCCCGGGGATAACCCTACCGTCTCTTTTGCCATGAACGTCCGTGTGTTACATCTGAGGTGCTAGAACATTTGTACTAAAACTATACGCGTAGATAGGGCAAATCTATACTTTTTTTTAACATTAGGAGCTAGCCCAATAAATTGGTACCTCATTTAAATCCATTCGAAACAATTCTAATTGTTTACCCCTGTACAACGTTGCCCCCTGATTTCTAATGTTCCACTAGGTTGATATATTTGGTTAGATGTTAATATATTATTTTTGGACTATTTCGAGTATATTTAACACCAAAATTGTTTCTGTTTGCAATTTGGTGCGGGCTAAAATCATACAATTATTGGACTATTTTTGACACTCAATAGCAATGATGAAGCAATCTCCAAAAAGGCAAACAGCAAAATCACAAACAGGTTCATTATCTTGTAGGCATATCCCTGCACTGGAGTTAATTGTTAACACTTTAAGACAACATATAGCAGTTAAATGATTACGGAAAGAATAATCTCCACACTACCAATATATTAACGCTGACGGCCTACTCACGGGATGGACCGCCTCTCTGCTAGCGGCCAGGTTAGGTCCCCCACTTTATTCTCCATTCCGACCGCTTATCTCTGAGTAGCTTTGAAACACTTCCTGCGTCGGCTTCTTCTCTCCCTTATACTCGCAAACCCAACGCACCAGACCTACGTTATCTACTCCATTGCTTTCTCAGGCGGGCACTCGATACCTGTTCTTTGGGTACCGTCCTGCACCTCCTCCCTTTGTCCGCTCACCGAGATACCCACGTTTATCCATTCGTACACTCTTCATCTGCTCCCGATCCCCGAGTATCCATGGAGAAACAAAATATGTCAGAAACCAAAGATTATATTATGGTTCAGTGAATTTTAAAATTTCAAAAACTTTTTATTTTATCTCAACACCACCATCATTTTCCATACCCTCTGAATGACCTTTGACCCCAAAGACCCTTCGAAAATGCTGACCCATAAAACTCGTACGGCGAGGGACGAAGCTCTACCACCACCCCAAAAAAAATTCATTCCTATGTTAAAAGGACGGGATGAAACACACCAGCCGGACAAACCCCACAAGCCCACCAAGTTGATTTTTTTAGTAATATAGATTTGGACAATGGGGTCAAAGGTCACATCGGGCCATTGAGGTCAAAAGGGCACATGGGTCATCATGTCATCGCGCATAGCAGTAAGCGTCCTGGACCAGGGGTTCCTTTAGCTTTGTCAGAGCAATTTTAGGTTCAGAATGAAGTTGTTTTATTATGTAGATGCCAAAATGGGGTCAAAGGCCCTATAGGGTCATTAGAGGCACTCTATATATACTCATATCAGACCTTGGGTCAGTGGTTCTTTGGACTACGTGTGAAGGTTTAATCGGCAAATGTACACTAAACAGTTTCCATTCACACTCCAGGTACCCACGGCAGACAAATGTCTATATCATGCAGCAAGCTGATACATTCGTATATGCATCTCTTTTACCGCAATACATGGACGCTTGGTTGCACACGTATAAGGGGATTTTATCAGGAGGGAGTCACAACATCCTGTAGGCTGGTAGCAGAACAAGATTGTCGGGTTTTAAAAACAATCTCTATCATTTCGTATGTTTCAGGCCACTTTGAGGAATATCCTCTATCCAAAAAATAGAGGATTATTATTGGACAAATTCCGCTCTGACTTTGTTGAACAATTTTTCGGAATTCTAGTCAAAATGTACTTAATTCGGCACATGTGTTCCAAAAGATTTCACTTGGTTTTGATTGCTTACCGCCACTTATTTCAACATTTATCGCTTTTCAACGAGCGGGGATGGGATATTAAAAGGTAAAAGTCGAAGGTTAGGCCAAACATGTAGTGGAGCACCGTCGAACAAATATCTAAAACCCGTCAAGAAGTAAGGCAAGGGTTTGTCGTCCCCCAATCGCAATGAATATTAGATATCCCCGTGTAAGGATTATTAAAAGTTCCGAAGGATGCCCACCGCTGTCGCAAGTGAAATACACTATTTGTTATCATTTTACGGATCGAATATTCTATCTAGCAAACTAATATATTAAAGTACCTTCAACTTTCAAGGACACTTATACATTCCAGAACTGGTTTTCAACACTTTCAAGGTGCCTTAAAAACGGTAAACGTAGTGTTACATCGTCTAGAGGAAACGCCACGTGGGCATGTTATACATTGTCGCAGCAATGTCCTTGTATCGAACCAGCCAACAAGAACATTAATAATGACACCCAGTAAGGTTTCAGCGTACACCAAAATGTTTCTCATAAGCCCTCAAAATATAACCAACTATACATTAAACTAAAAATTCTAACTTTGCAGTCGAAACCAAACAAACCAACAATCCCAACTTTCACCCACTCCTATACCATAAAACTATGATAGTCAATATAAATGCCATAAGGGGAAAAAAAGGCTCGCCTCTGCAAAGGACCGATACCACGATACAAATTGCTAAGGTACGGACTTAATGTTTTTGAAGTTGTGCTTCACTAAGTAGGCCAAATTTACTTTTGCTGAGACTTGGTTGCAAATACCAAGAGTTTTATTAACATTAACCCAAGTTGATCTCAAGAGTTAAACACTATTTTGTTCATCTCTATATAGTCGGGGAAAAATCACCTTAAAAAAAAAAAGCCCAACCCTTAATCTAGGGACATTGTTTACACTAAATCTACTCAAGGCAACTGAACTCGCACTGTGTTTGACCTCAGGCCCTGGCAAGCCCTTGGTAGATATGGTACCACGATCCCATTTCATTTTCGCCGAAGAACCCATAGGAAACCGTTAACGTGTGCACAAATTAAACCAATCGCATCAGTCAGAAAGAAGGACAAGCACGGCATCCAAATGATGCCAAACTTGACCAAGTACAAACAGTGACCCAAACGACTCACTCGTCCCTAAAATCCAAAAAAAATACCAAAAACCACGGCCGAAAGGCCATTAGCTCCAGAATAATTTGCCGAATTTTCGGGGAAAACGGACATTTAAAACGGCTGAACTAGTTTCGAAAATAAGAGCCGACATATTAAAACACGCCGCCCTCGGTGGCAATAATCCATCAATTCAATTGAATAGTGCTGGATTAACAAAAAGAATTAACCGAATTAAATCCAAATATAACACCATAGCTGCCACTATGAGATAAAACATATTGTGCTACAAAGAGCACAATTGTGATGACATCTCAAATTGGGCTACTTCAACCCTACCTGCGCCTATCCAAGGAGCCACTAGCGTGGTACCAAACGACTATGGTATTATTTTTTATAGCTAAATGCATTTGCAATCCCATAAAATTCCAACATTTCAAAATGTGTTATATCCCTGTTTTATAGAATGAGGCACAATGTTGTAAATAAAACTTTACAATAAGGCCAGGTTGAATTGCGTAGCCTCCAGGTTTTTTACTTTTTTCACATATGCCACACTGGAATTCAATTGTGACTATTTTTAAGTACAAGTTTTGTGAATTGAAAACAGATTCCTCCCAAGTCTTTTGAAAAGCAAAAAAGCCTAGAGTAAAATAACATTATTTGACTGCAAGATGTTTTGCAAATGTGTTCAATCCTTCCATGCACACTCCTATGAAGGAACACGCCAAAATTCCTTATGAAAGGATTCAGTCACACCAGCTGATTTTGCTAGGAAAACGACTTTCAGACTGCTGCCGATGGTGCCGATTGGCCAATTTTAGAAATCGGAGCGTTTCTTTTCATGTGTAGTTCTGGCCAGGTCTGGGCCTATTTTGTGCAGTGGTCTAGGTCTTGCCCATTTTTGCTAGCAAAAACGCCGCTTCCAGACTGCTCCAAGACTGGTGCCGAGTGGCCATTTTTTCGAAAATTGTGAGTAATTTTCCTTTTTCAGGTGTAGTTTTGGCCAAGTCTGGGACTGTCCTGTACAGTCTTCTGCAGTCTTGTGTGGTCGGGAGCACGTGGCAAATGTGAAAAAACCTGCCACGATTTTTTCTTGCAGCTTAAAAAAATCGGGGCGGGTTTTGGAATTGGGAAGGTCGGCTTGAACACATGAGCGGTTTGGAAGCGGCAGCCGATGAGTTGGTGCGCATCATGAGTGGTTGTGTGCAGTTGGGAAGTGGTCGGCAATGAGTCTGCTCCAAGCGGGAGAGAAAATGCAAGCCAACTGGACATGTTGAATCGACGACTAAACTCCGGCGACTACAGAAGATAAGTCGCCGACTTGAAGTCTTGACAGCAACTTGTGCTGTCGTGTTAAGGTCTGCGACTGATTGAGAACTGAACAAGTGACATGCTTGATCGCCTACTGCTCGGCGATTGAGCATCTCTTGTCTTGTAATTTTAACAAGACTGCAGCCGATTTGGAAAGAAATGTGGTCTTGTGTAGTTGGGAAGAGGTTGGGTCACGTCGCGGGTTGTCTTCATGCAACGGGACCTTTCTTGGC
Source organism: Ophioderma brevispina (assembly GCA_023653785.1). NCBI lineage: Eukaryota > Metazoa > Echinodermata > Ophiuroidea > Amphilepidida > Ophiodermatidae > Ophioderma > Ophioderma brevispina. Next base: position 71,435 of record JAMKCH010051209.1, read on the forward strand.
GTCAACAACTCGGCGACCAATTGACGAGCAGTCTTGACAGCGACATGTCACAACTTGTGCCGTCGTTTCAAGGTCGGCGACAAATCGGGGACTGAACAAGTGGTGTCGCCAATTAAACATGCTGGATCTTGTCGATTCAATGATGCTGTCGCCTATACTGCTCGGCGTTTCAGCATCCCTTGTCTCGTTGACGACGGGGATACTCGCAGACTAATCATCCCTGGTCAGGATAAAATTGTAAATTTTGCAAGTTTGAACAAGACTGTAGCAGATTTTGAAAAAAAATGCGGTCTGTTTAGTCGGGAAGTGGTTGGGTCGGGAGCTGTCTTCTGTGTGACTATACCTTTAACTAGACTCTTCTGATGTAGCTGGAAATATTTAACCTGCTTGGGTCCTTACAAAACTGGTTGTTAGGGTTTCATCAGTCTTCAGGTTCCTTCCCCAAGAAAACTCTTTTTGCAGAAAAATATTATTTTTGCAAATCAAAGCTTCTTACTCAATAAATGAAAATGAGTGACAATTCACACTTGCCTAAAAGTGACCACCCCAATGGAGCAAGATTTCACTCTTTCAAAAGTGAATTTCAATCTATGACGAGTGAAATTTACTCCAAAATGTGTTAACTGTGACTCAAATGGGGTCACATTACACTGTTTTTGAGAATTAAAAAAAAAACTCTACTAAAGTGATCACTGTAAGCATTCCATGAGTGAAATTCAATCCTTTACTTAAAAGTCCACAGAATGCATGAAAATAAATTTACTCATAAATTAAGTTCATCTGTAGTTTAAACAATCTACAATTTGAAACCACAGCAAATCACCATGACTTCAATTTCAAGAACTCCTCTGTTGCTTATAACACTTGTTACAGGCAAAATAAGCCACTTGTAGCACTAACATGACTATATCTAAAATAAAAGTCTTCGGTTGTTCAACTAGGATCATCCACATTGCCACTCTGTCGTAAGCAGCGTCTTACGTAAAAGGACAAGGCAGGATCGTCTAAGTGTTGGTCATAACTCACTGGCTAATGGCGTTCTGTAAAATAATGTATCGATTTTGTACTATTTTTACACAAATTAAGTACCGGCTAAAAGGAGCAATGACTTGCAGTGTACGGACCTCTGGGTAATACACATTTGACCTCTACAGACTTCTCCACAAACCAAGGGAGCTTGGCACAAGTCTAAGTCCAGAGAAGTAACCAAAGTAACAGGTATATGATGTATTACCTCGGAGAAAACAGACCTAAGCATGAATGAAGAGCAGAAAGGAAATTTTAAGCGGCCGCTCAAGCGTTCCTCGCAACAAAACAAATTACACGTGCAGGTGAATCTGGTTTGCTGGCCCAATTCCAATTGCACTCATACTGTGCCCAAGAGGTTAGGGAACCCAGGATTAGAGAGGAGACAATTACTGTAGACAAAATGGGATTTGCTGAGAAAGAGATGGGGAAAAAGGAAAGAGGAAAAAACAGGGCTCAATGGTTGATGATTTGATTCAAACGGGGATGCTGGAACACTTACTAAATTAGTTGGGAACTGATTGGTAAGGTTCGTGTTGTGGAAGTGCATGTCACATTTTTAGCCTTGGATTTAGACTTGAACAAAGTGTGGCTGGTGATAGACTTGTTCAAGCTCTTTCTACTTAGTTCTTTCAAGATAATAAGGATATGCAATGCATATTGTTAGAGATACACCCTACGATGATTAGTTATTCTATTCTTATCCACACAGCTCAATGCCTTGCAGTTGACCAATTACATCGATGACAATTTTTCTCTACTCAATCAGATATCCAAATTGTCCAAACACAGCTCAAATAAGAGCTCCAATCTTCGCAGGAATTACATTCACAACTTGTGATTTCTCGCACAGCTCTCCCTTTAAGAAAACACGCCTGGGCGGCATGGTCGCTGTCAGTAAGCAATGAGAGCTTTAACACAACAAGCCCTGTTGTATTTTGACTACTTTCTTATTTTCACGTCAAACATGTGAGCTGTTTACAAAGGCATTAAAATGGCAGCCTGACCTGAATCCACTCAACCCCATACATGCACGTCAGAGCATCAGTTCTGTGGTGAATCCTTAATGACCTCGCCTCGAGACATGGCCCCCGTCATTTCTCTTGTTTTAGCTAGCATTTTTCATGTTGCTACGGTGACGTCATTCTTGATGACATTTTGTTTGTGTGTGCCAGCATCTGTATGGATTTTTGTAGAGCGTATTACGAGTTCTGACTGCTACTCTTTTAAGCTAACCTCTAGAACAGTGGTCATTTCTCACAACACTGGCATATTTCTTTGATTGTGGAGGGTTTCATGGTAATATTGATTCAGCAAAATTCATGAGAAGTTATTGATTATTTGAGTCCAAGTTTTATATTTTTTGCAATTATCTTAAAGGTGTGCATATCAAGAGAATTTCAAATAAGCAGGTGTCCCTAAAAAAGATGAAATTCTGATTTTGCACTGTGTAAAGCTTTCTATCTAAAATATCTCCATCTGAAAGGATAAGTTTTAGAACGTTTTCTGGGTAACAATTTGTGATTTCTATTTCGTATAAGAGCAAATAGGAATTCCCTATGTTTTCTATTGAATTATAAGCCATATACCAAATCACACCCTTTTGTTTTCCATTTTAAGTTCTTGCTGGTATGCAAAATAAAAGATAGGGGATTAATTGCATGTCTAATCTATTTGAAATCACTACATATCAACAGAAAATAGGACGACTTGAATCTGTCGTTGCACCTTTAAGTAAGTGTTTTCTTTATTTTAGGGTAAAATAAACATTTATGAACAGAAAAAGACATTTCTCACAGCTCAATCAGACGCAACTTGACAAATTTGGGCATCATTGCACCACCCACTCTTGTAAAAACTTGACATTCTTCCCCAAAAGAGTAAAAATATTACCCAGCATTTGCAATGAATAATGAAGAATATAAATCAAATTGACACTGTCTTATCTGTATGATACTTGACTTGACTCAAGTACAAAAAAGTCTTACTTGATTTATTACTATGTCATTATGCTTTGATGTTGGTGCCTTGTTAGAACACAATTCACTGCACAACATTCTGTGGGGTCAAGCTGACTCGGATATGGGGTCTAGATTTGGTGCTAGAAAAGTTGGCTTTGAAAAGCGATCATCCTTCAAATACTACAAATCTTTTCTGAACAAAATGAACTGGTCTAATGCATAAAAGACTTGCCTTTATTGAAGTCACCACTTAATTCGGAAGTGATGCATGATTGATGCGAAAGACGGGGTTAGAACACTAACTTCGGACTCACTGCCCAGGCTCTGTTGGGCAACAAGCACCTGCTGTACTGTCAAAGAATCACACCAGCTCCGCAGACAGATGGACTGCGCTCTGTCGATCTTTCTGGCGACACCAATGCTAACTCTCCAGCCTCCCATTTAACATCTTACAGTACCATAGAACATTGGCTGGCCTAAACCCCCACGACCAGACCAATTCACTTATCAAACCGTTGACAGAACTCACACCTGGTAGCAATCTCCACGAAGGGAATGGGTCACCTTGAACAGTATTCGCATAGGGTCGAATCGTTTCAACAGCAATAGACCGTGGGGGATGCGTGACCATCTCCAGCCTGCATGTGGCTCTTCATTAACCGGACTGCATATTATAAAATGCGTGCCCTATCTTCGTCCATCGGTGGATTATACCTCTCAAACCCAACATTAACAGTGAGGCTGGCGCCACCAAATTCTCACACATCTGAGCTGCTGCCTCAAACGCAAGAAGATAGAAGAACTGCCATAAGCTTATGGGCATGCATGTAACAAAATTTCTGTGGGGGTCAACCTGAAATTGGAACTGGGTCTGCAGGGAGCGACTGGAAACGAGGATGAATAAAAATCACCTTTCAAGATCAATTAATCCGAGGAAAATAGTAACAATTTGACGAGTACCATGAAAGCTACGAAACTGAAGTGCATAATTGGTATTCAGTTCACACTTTGTGTATCAATTTCTTACAACTCAAAAACCTGGAAACAAATAATAGACCTAAATGAAATGTTGTAAAGATATGCACACATGGCTTTTTAAGACATTTTTGGGCCTGGGAAGATGAGAGTATAAACTTGATGATCTCTCTCAAAATGACGGGTCTCTATTCTTAGTAATCTTTGAATCGATATGTAAGCTTTAAACTCCTTGGGCACTCTGTTGGGGACTGTTACTGTATTGCAGAGTCTAGTATTCACGATAATTAGCTAACCAGGCACAGGTTAGAAAAGCTAAAGGTGCATCCATATTACTTATAGAAGGTCATTCTTGATGGTTACTGAGAGGTTATATCAAATAAAGATTAGCAACCAGCGGACATGACTTAGAAAAGCTAAAAGGTGCCATCCCTATTCCACTTATAGAAGTCTATTTTGATTGGTTTACATTAGAGGTTTATCGTCTTAAATCATGTTAATCATCAAGCCATGAAATAAGTAAATCAGACAATTTTCGAAAGGTGGTAGACCTCATGCCGTTAACAATCAATGGAACGGATGTGGCGTTGTTAAAAATGTTCAAGGCAATGCTAAACCAAATATAATGCACAAGACATATTACCAGCTCATCAATTGAACAGGTATATGATCTTTTGTTGTTGATTTAACAAATCTAAATTGTTCAATACTAATATCAACCCGTTCATATATGTTAACAAAGTGGTATACGTGATTCATTGTACCAAAATATTGGAATTCATACCGCATGCACTGGATACAACGCGGAAAACCGCAGAGTGAAAAGCATCAATTCAGATGTTGCTTCTATAAAGCAAGAATAATAGTTGCAAAGCTATGTACCAGGCAAGCCAAGAATTGCTCCCCGGGCATAACTACACGTATGAGCAAATCACTGGGGGGTGGGGGTTAATGTTGGGTCTAGTCCTTCTCAATGGACTAAGTGTAATGTTATAGGTGCGAAATTGGGGAATGGATGGGGCGGATTGGGAAACAATCAGGGGTTTACATACTCTTATTCGTTACGGCTGCGGACGTACATGTAAAATTGTGACGTATGTCTACGGGACCAACGGCTTAACGGTCCCCTCCGAAGGAGGGATGCTTTCCTAATTCATGTCCCCCATGTCCAAGTGAACCATGGAGGAGAGCGGTATTATGATTTAATTAATGCTAGTATACAGATCAATCCAGAATTGCGTACCCCGGTACCCAAATAACATCCCAGCAAGTGCCCTGCCAGGATTCGAACCGGGGAAATTTTTTGGTAAATATGCACCAAGTCAAGCACCCCAACCGTACAGAGTATTAGGACAGAATTGTAACCAAAATTGTATACCAATGTATGACAGATACAGAAAAAATCAAAAAAACACACCACACACAGATTGCCTGACTGAATTAAGGTCTAGTTAAAGGATTATCAGCGATTTGCTAATCCAAAAACATCGGAAAAAAATCATCAACAATTCATATTTTTATTCTTTTTGTTAATGGCATGGATTTATGCGAACTTAACCTGCAAGTGGTGGGCCTGAAATCGGTGTATTAAGAACAAGGCAGTACTTTTGATTGATTCATATGCATGTATGTGCGTATCCAAATTCCGACTTGAGACACAAAAAAGCCTTTCCCGCTGTATATCACAAGATTTTCAGCGTGATATTGTGCACATGATCAATACTTTTTGACATCAAACACAAAACATTATTGATCTGTGTTATTTGTAATGGTTGTGGAAACCGCAATCCAGCGGTTAGTGCAATTTGAGATGCCATCGCTGGGGCATTGCGGAGACGGTAGGAAAATATCATCAAATACTTCTGTTTGCACTATTTGGTGGTTGTTGCAATATTAAAGCAGGTTTATATTGGAAGTGTCACACAGTATCTGATTTATAAGTTGAAAAATGCATTTCACATTTTTGCGATTCTCTTGCATTCTCTCTGATCAAATGGAACTGCCTACTAAAATAAATGGCCAGGTTTGTGGCTTAAGACCCACAATTAAGGACAAGTCTACATCCTCTTTAATCTACATGTCATTTAACTACATTAGGCAAAATAATCCATCAAACTGGTGCCACATTATTCAGTGATATAACTCTAGCTGATAGAATTTTCCTCCACGGGCCTCACACATCACAAGGGAGTGAAGGTCATAAATACATGAATGAGGGTAATTGATTGAGAAACCAAGGTAAAAAAGGACCCCTCCATATACCCCAAGATGTATGACGACGCACACTGCCCAGAGTATCTTGCCGACGTCCGCGTGCCGTAGACCGGTGCCACACTCAGAGTCGAGTGGTGTCTGTTTTTTGATAGAGTGAATGGTTTGTTTGCTGTGAAAATACACGACTCTAGAATACACTCTACTCTGTCAAATCCGACGAGATGATCCCTGTAAGCATACGGTTAAAATTGGTTGTCGGATCAGAGATAGCACACATAAAAAAGAACAAACATGTTGGGGCCAATCACGCAGAAGGGGATACACGTAAGAGGCATAGACCAAAAAATGAGTTGCAAAAAAATGGATAGACATAAATTCTCTCGCAGCTGCGTTAGGGTTATAAACGAGGGGAGGGTCAAAAAAAATAACAAACAAAACTAACTTGGAAGGGGGGCTGGATTAATATGTACTAAACGTTTATTTAATGGTTCCGAGAATCCTATTAATGGTTAAAATGGAGTCGCATGAGTTTCATCTGAGAGGCCAATTGATGATGACTGTGTTTCCTTGAATCCCGTTATGAATAATCATGTCCTTGTGTATGAACACTATGTGAAGTACAAAACAGGATTTACGAAGCTACTTTACTTCCATTACTGGTCTGCATTCTCATTAATTGGTACAGGATGAATGAGTTCCCAGAAGAGGCCAAGTGATCAGGAAGCTTGAAAATAACAGATCCATTGCTCGGGCTGGCTTTGAAATGTGAACGTTACAAATTAGGAGCTCTTTTCATCCAAATCATGGGCTGAGTTGAGATTTGGATGATTCGACAAAACTAATTCCCCTTGTTAAAAGATTACTATACTATGATTAAACCCCAATGGAGTCACAATATTCGAAATTGCAGGGAATAGCTTTAAAAGTGAAGGATAAGTCCAAAGAATTTTCATAAGAATTTTTTGCAACTGAGACAATTGAAAGAAAAGAAAGAACTAAGGGCAGTGTTCAAAGATATGAAATCTCCATCACACTTAAGTTTGTAGTAGGTCGTCCGAGAGTAATGAATAAAATGTCCGATTTTGTCGTTATTAGGTACTTTCAGTCTTTGCAATTGCAGGGAGCTTCCACCTGTTGGTGCTGGGGAAGCTGAAATTACCATTGGCCAGCACCGCTCGGCACCTTTTTGGTGACAGCAGCTTTGGCAATTTCGTCAGCCTCAGTGTGCTGGATTTTTCCCAATGGGCTTTTACCATTTGGGTTGCCTGTAATACTCCACTCTATCCTTATTTCAATCTTCCTGCTTTATATAACCTACTTTTCTGAAACTTTCTCCAACGTTAATTCTTTGCAACAGGCTTGCTCGGAATAGGTGAGCCAGCTGGTTGGCTGCTAAGTAACCAATTGGTTGACTTGGTAGTTTTCTGTTGGCTAGGATAATGGTTTCCATTCTGTGTGTAGCGTTAGGGCGGCCTAAGCCTTCGAGGAGTCGTTCAACATCAACTGCATATCCGTCTGGGGACAGGAGCACAGATCACCAGAATGGATGGTGAAGGCGTAAACCCCACCACGGCAGCACAGGAGATGGGAGAGGTTTTCTGCCCAACTAGGGGAACCGCAATTGCATTCTTTGTGGCTGACCAATGATAGTTGTGGGTGCCAGCTGGTGATGTGGAACATATTATTATCTTTTAACTAATAGAGGAGTATATTTTTATTTTTTTGTGTGGATTTCATTATTGGAGCCCCTGTTTGTATAACAACAACGACTCCTTCTAACATCGATATTGGGCAGCAGCACTAGGCAGTATGATTAGTCACCACAATCAAATATTGAACAAACAAACGCTTAGTTCTACTGCGGAATGGGAGAGAAGTGGACATAACCCATTTCTATAGGTCCGTGAGCAAAGAACAAATAAAATGAAGCGACAAGATAGAAAGACTGTCAGATGGGAGGTCGCCTGGCTAAAAAAAGCTCCCCGCACTACCTCGAGACCCCGCCAGGAGAGTGTGTGATACCATCCAAAATCGGGAAGGACCAACCTTAAACAGATTAGATCCTCAGCTTATGATGCTACACACCGAAAGCCATCTCATGGAAAGTGTATAGCTGATCACTGTCGACTAATGAAGGATGTTATTGAAATTGAGTAGTGGCAAAACAACAGTGACATCGGTACTGGAATGTTAGAAACCCCTCCTGGGTTCAGGAAAGAGTGGCCTTATCGTAAAAGAGATGCAAAGATTGAAATGGGATGTCGTTTGGCTGCAGGTTGCGAGGAAAGACCAAGGAGGTATGGATCTTGATGAGGGGTGTAACTCATCTTCTCTGGAGCCAAGAAAACAGGGACAAGTCGGTGTAGGATTTCTTTTGGTGAACTGCATACAAGTCATACTTAGCTTTGATCCAAATAGTGAACGCATCATGTCATCAGATGCAGAGGTCAAGGCCTAAAATCACGATATTCAGTGTATGCGGCAACATCTTCGCATCTGATGATGTAGTTGAAGACTTCTATGCAACCCTCCAAAGCAAAGTTGATGCAGCCCAAACAAGACCCTATATAATCATGGGGGAATGGAATGCCAAAGTAGGGAAAGATCATGAAACCTGGGGACTACATTGGGACATGGATATGGAGAGAGAAACGGGACAGAGGTGAGCTTTTATATTTTGCAAAAGAAAAACGCCTCGTAATATCCAACAATCTCTTCAAACACAAACCTTTCCGGAAGTGGACATGGATTTCACCCGATCATAAGACTACGAACATGATTGACCGATCCTGATAAGAGATAGTGGAGATAAGAAGTGGTACACCAGATCTTCAAAGTGTTGATGGGGGATCAGACCATTCCCTTGTTATTGCCAAGCTGAGGGGGAAATTCAAAGTTGTAGAAGAAACAAGGCCGAAGAGAAAGAAGTGGAACTTACCAAGCTTGGACCCTAGTGTAGAAAATGAATTTCAGTGAAGCCGCAAAACCAGTTCGGGCTTGATGATGGAAGTAAACAAGATGAATCCCTGCAGACTCTTGCTTGAAAAAAACCACCACAATCATCAACGAGACAGCAGATGCCAGTCCTGGAATTCACGGGAAGAAGAAGCCCTGGATCTAAGATCAACTCTTGCATGAAAGTAAAGAAGGAAAGAAGGAAGAAGGCCACTCAAGATCCTAACAGTCGTAAGGTACAACCACTTGACCAGATGATACAAAAGGCCTAAGCGACAAGAAAAATGGTACCATGACAATGTAAACCATATTGGAGAAGAACGTGCAACAGAACAAGAGCAAAGAGGTCTTCAAACCATTCAAGAATAATAAGGGTAGATAGAAGACTTACAGCCCAACTCTATCAGCAGCAGTAAGGTGAGATGTTTTCCAATCCAGCTGAAATAGAACAAAGATGGTTTGAATATGGTAAGGCCCTTCTACAATCATCAGCCTAACATTGACCACATGTCTTCACATCAAATACAGAGACTAGCTGTCTTAATCTGGTAGGAGCCATCCATTCTCCGTTTGAATTTGAAGCAGCTGTCAAAAAAAAGCTGAAGTCGGGAAAAGGGCCCTGGTTCTGAATGAGATCCCAGGAGAAACTGACTCAGCAGGTGGATGAGTGCATCATTGACAATTGCACACTATCTGCCAGTGATATCTGGATAAATGAACGCATTCCAGAAGACTGGACAAAATCTATCATTCTTACCATGCCCAAGAAGGGAGACACACCAAGTGTGAGAACTAACAGGACCATCAGCCTGATTAGTGTTGGCATCAACAGCATATGGGAAATTACAGAGAGTCTTGAGTGATAAAGACATCAATCTCCACCAAATTCTGACTGGTAATTCATAGCAAACCAGGTGCTTCTGTATGAATATGAAAAACTGGACCTCAAAAGAATGACATTGCAAGAAGTTGGAAGATTTGAGATGCGATGCTCAAGAAAAATCCTTAATTTGGTTAAATCAGCTGGAAAGGATAAGCTCCGGAAGAAGAAGTTCGTCAGAATCTCTCTGCCACTTTCAACCCAAAAGGATCCTAGCTCGCATCACTGCCTCGCACGACCTTGTTTGGCATGTGCAGAATTGAACAAACATCCGCATAACCAAAAAGCATTTATGGAACTGCGCAGGCACAAACAGACAGGGAAGACCAAGGAAGAGAGGGGAAGTTACCTATTGTGGGCACCACCTCCACAAGGCATATTTGAAGCGCAAGATAGGAATAGATGGTCTAAATTGGTTCGAAGAGCCAACGTCTATGGACATGGTGCTAGATTCGATAGATAGACTTGCGGGTATGTTGGGATACCTATTATTGTAACAAAACATGCAAAAATCTGTTTTTGATGATTTTTGATTTCGCAAAGTACTGATAGTGCTTTTAACTGGAGAACTGTGTGACGGTCCTAAACAAAAGATTTGTCATACATTTGATGAATCATTAGGAATGCGATGAACTGTGAAATGCCAGTGAGTCACTTTCAACAAGAGGAACCAGGATATAATATGTCCCTCTGACCCCAATCGACCCCTAGATACTATGACCCTAGATGACCTTTGCCCACATGTTCAGTTGAGTTTCAACGTTTACTCCCTCCAAGGTTCTCTTTGAAATTCATAACGTTTAGACTCAGAGAGGCCAAAAGAAGTAAGGGGCGCTCTGAAAAAAAAAAGATCCCTCTGATTCCTGGCAAATGGACCTTCCTGAAATGACCCCTAGATCCACATGTGACACAACCTAAGGATCATTGTGTGCAAGTACCATTAAAGTCCATCAAAGTAGGGAATACAGAGGACCCAATTGTGTTACCGGGGTTCACTTGGGTTACATTTGTTTGCACATAATAATGTAGACATCCATCAAGCTCATTTCATAGTCGCTTCTGTAATCATGGGGTTAGGGTCATCTGAAATCATCAAAGTGTGGGAACCAATTATGTGTATGTTGACCTTTTTGCGTAATGACCCAAGACCACTAGCAGTGAACATGTTTGCAGCACTGCAGGGCAGTAAGGGCACAGTGGCAGCAAGTATGAATACAGAGCAGGATGGAACTAGCATGTAATTACCCCCGCTTGTATCAACTTGTCACTTATGGTCAGTGCCAATAGCGTTATATCGGGATGGGTCATGACCAACCTGGTTCAAGTTGCCATTTCTAATGTCACAAGGAGTTTTACGCATATGAACGACCATGGGATCTCGGTTAAGTAAACAACAATTAAAAAAAATAAAAAAAAAAAAAAAAAAACAAAAAAGCTGCAGTCTATTCAATAGATATGACAAAAGGTTTATTTTGATTGGTTACTTAGAGGTTATATCAATATAATTAGCCAACCAGCGACATGGTTAGAAAAGCTAAAGGTGCATCCATATTCACTTATAGAAGGTCTATTTTGATTGGTTACTTAGAGGTTATATCATGTTATAATCATGTTATATCATCATATCATGAAATAAGTCAATCAGACATATTTTAGAAAGGTGGTAGACCTCATGCAGTTAACAAATCAATGACTGGATGTGGTTAAAATGTTCAGAGGCAATGCTAAACAAAATATAATGCACATACATATTACCAGCTCATTAATTGAACAGGTATATTGATTTTTGTTGTTGATTTAAAAATCTAATTGTTCAATACTAATATCAACCCTGTTTATATATGTTAACAAAGTCAGGTGTACGTAGATTCATTTTACACAAAATATTGGAAATTAATACAGCAGGCACTGGAATACAAGCGCGAAAACCCGCAGGTGAACAGCATCAATCAGATGTTGCTTATATAAATAAGAATAATGTTGCCAGGGGGGGTCGGACACAATCTGCTCGATTTGGGCATTGGGGATTTCCAAACGGTAATTTGTGGAACTGCTACGTGCATTTACTATGGCAGTCTCGGTCCCAGTGACATTAAAAAATCATCTCTTAAACCTTTGTTCTTTTTTTTTTTTTTTTTTTTTGATTGGTTACTTAGAGGTTATATCAATATAATTAGCCAACCAGCGACATGGTTAGAAAAGCTAAAGGTGCATCCATATTCACTTATAGAAGGTCTATTTTGATTGGTTACTTAGAGGTTATATCATGTTATAATCATGTTATATCATCATATCATGAAATAAGTCAATCAGACATATTTTAGAAAGGTGGTAGACCTCATGCAGTTAACAAATCAATGACTGGATGTGGTTAAAATGTTCAGAGGCAATGCTAAACAAAATATAATGCACATACATATTACCAGCTCATTAATTGAACAGGTATATTGATTTTTGTTGTTGATTTAAAAATCTAATTGTTCAATACTAATATCAACCCTGTTTATATATGTTAACAAAGTCAGGTATACGTAGATTCATTTTACACAAAATATTGGAAATTAATACAGCAGGCACTGGAATACAAGCGCGAAAACCCGCAGGTGAACAGCATCAATCAGATGTTGCTTATATAAATAAGAATAATGTTGCCAGGGGGGGTCGGACACAATCTGCTCGATTTGGGCATTGGGGATTTCCAAACGGTAATTTGTGGAACTGCTACGTGCATTTACTATGGCAGTCTCGGTCCCAGTGACATTAAAAAATCATCTCTTAAACCTTTGTTCAAAAGATCTTAGTAATATCATGATAAATTAAGAAAAAATTATTGACTTCAAAATCCGTCGGGGTTAGTGGATTAACCCCGCTGCAAAATAGTGTAATTTGCAATAACGGTCATTTAGATTTAAATATTCGTGACCAGGCCTAGTCTTTAGTCAAGTCTGTGTGTAACCGTTCGATATGCGTAAGAGCGCCCTCCTACTGTTAAGTCTTTGAAACAGACTAGCACCCGGAAGTTGATGCAGTTTTGAATTTGCCGTTGCTGTTAGGTTGGCATGTCCTACCCCCCCTGAATGTTGCAAAAGCTATGTACCAGGCAATGCCAAGAATTGCTCCCGGGATTAACTACACAGTATGAGCAAATCACTGTGGGGTGGGGGTTAAATGTGGGTTAGTCATATGAAACCACGATTGACTTCACATCTCTCAAGGTGAACACATCATTACATCAGAAATGTCAGAGGTCAATCGATCTACTGGGCTCATGAACTCGCCAAACTTCACTAGTTCCCAAGTCTCCAACTTAATGTCAACTCATATCTGGCATTAAAACAGCGTTCACTTCCATATGTCAACTATAAAAAACAAGAGCACCAATCTTTGGTGCTGTAGCCTCAGCGGTAATTTTGGGCCTTTGGGTCAGTGTTCTGTCTGACCAAGTCTGGGGTGCTTATAGCATGGATTTGTGGCACAAGGATTTATAGATTTTCTTATATTCCCCCTTAATCGGCCCAGTGACCTTTGGCCAAAATATGAACCCCCATAGGGGACCCTTGGGTCGGGATTCTTTGACTAATTCCTGCAATCGGCCCAAGAGTTTGGCAACAAGACACATTTTGGCAAGTACAAAGATAGACAGGCGATAGATAGATTCCAACACATAGCCATCAACAATACGCTCTGCTTTATTACATGCTGAGGTAATTATGCATCAGATTTTATAGCAGTGGTTCTGAAAGTAAAATCTGTCAGCATTTCTTTTTTAATGTTATGTCAAGTAGTATGTCTCCCTGCTTTTAGATTAATTCAGTCATCTGCAGCACTTACGTGTAAAAACATTCACACAAACATTGCCACCAAGGCAGTTCTGGTAAAGCTGTGTTGCACTGATGATTCAAGTTCATGAAATTTGCACAAACTTGGTGAAACACTGCCACCTTGGTTTGGCCACCTCTTGTTTTTCCCCCACCACAAGTGACTTATGATGCATGAGGATGAGGGCAATCTGAATTTTAACAACAATGTGTATGCCTCATCTTTGTTCATCACCTTAATAGGCAAGAATATCGGCTTTTGTTTATCCGTGCATGAAAGTAATTCGGTTTACGCGTGCGCCTCTTGCAACAAGTGTGTTTGCCGTGCGTAATCATGCCACTGCGGCTGCATGTGGTAGGTTGCTGCAGTTGCGGCCCGCATATTATATTCAATTTGCGGGTTTCGCGTATAAAGAGTCTTGCCTACTGGTGATGAAAAAAGTTAGTGTGCTTCCATCAATAACTTAACCTCCTAGGCACTACCCTTGCCTGTTATCTGCATCTAAGCACTAGTTTGATCGGTTACTTAGAAAGGTAATATCATGTAATGATCAATGAGGGAATTGTAAGAATGGTGATATGGTTACACAGAGAAAGATAAAGAAGCACTATTGTTATTGGTTACTCAAAGGAGGGGCTATCTCATGTGTGTCCTGTAATGAACCAATCAGATAGATGATCATAGGTGGTAGAGCCAGGGCGGTTAAAAGGCATTGTTCCAATTTATATCTATTGTGTCTCTACTTGTATGAGAGCCTGGCACTTGCACATAGCCCTATCATTTAAAGTACCCGGGGAAACAACTTGAGTTTGATGGTAGAAGAAGCAATAATGTCATCCGGCAAAGCCTATCAACGGTGCTAATATTGATGGTAACCATTAAAATGTTTTTTTGTTTTGATCTGGGAAAATGAAATGGATTTGAAGGGCTCCAATTCAGGACAACAATGATATCAAAAATTCCCATACTTCCGGGTAAATCAGGGGGGTCCATGATCGAAATGACCCTTTTAAGGGCAATGCTATCAAGGGGATGAGAATATGTGTGTCATAATAACACTTTAGGGGTCAGTTTACGTGTTTTAGGTCACCTCTACTCTCTTCATTATTTTTTTGCAACATTAACAATAGGTAGAACTACAAACTACAGTAAAGATAAAATGACTTGATGCCAATAGAAAAACTGTTCTGTTATATGCATAATATTACAATTTAAATCTCGTCAAAGGTAAGGGATTGAGTAGATTTGATGGGTTGGTCTTGTTTTTCCTTTTGACTGCCGGCTGGGTGTTGGGTATGAGTTTTCTGACGTAGGGATCTGACAGGCCATTGGGATCCATGGGTATTAAATTCTTAGCTTCACCAACTAGTTTGGAAAACTGATGAATTATGAGAAGTAGAAGTGTTTTAAAAACTAAAAAGTTTTTTTTTTTTAAAGATTAAAAAAAATACAAATTGCATTTCCAGTCATACAATTGCACTGTCTAGATTTTAACCAAGTAACTGATCACTCTATTTGGTGCCATGCTGAATTTTTTGTTGTCCAAGGGTGATAATTTCTGAGTGCGAAATCATGAGGAGGGGGAATGAGAATGGGGATAAATATGATAACTTGCCCTTTTTTGACCTGGAGGGATAGACCATTTTAATCATTCCCCAAGTTTTTCCTAAAGGCCGTATGAAAAAAGAATGGCATATCCACTTTCAAAACTCATAAAAATCAACAAATGTTTCAAAAAATATTAACTGTTTGTAATAAAATATCTAAATAGGTATGAATCTATTCGTTATTAGTTATCAAACTATGTTTTATCAAACATTAGTATGGTTGGCCATCACGAACATGCTCATTTCTTACTGTAATGTTAAACTTTAAAACCCATTGCTCGGCAGGAGCTCAGAGTGGACAAAACAGATTTGACGGGGTACATGAGCTGCGGGCATTGCACTTCACAAATATTTCATTCCCATAGAAAATGCAACCCTTGAATTTTACACCACTTTTTTTTAGATCTATTTAAAAACTCAGTGGTCCATTCCCTGGTCTCTAATGGGCTTCCTGCTGCAGGTTTTTTGTAGGTTTTTTGACATATAGAGCAATGTGGTCCAGGGGGAAAGTACAGGACTAAATAATCATTAGGCCATTAAAGTGTGGGTTCAAACCTGATGTGGCCAACATGTGTGCATGGAAAAGGCACTTCATCTCGATTGCCTCATCGGAACCAAGCATATTCGGGTAGCTGTTAAGGGGAATATTACAATCTAAGTGCTGATAGGATTGTGAGCTTGGCCAGCTGCCGGCCGAGGTGAAGCAAATGATTGTGACGATTTTTCCTGACGAAGCTTATAATAATAGGCAAACAACACTTTGAAATCCAATGGAAAAGGCATTATTCAAAGGTTGTAATCTTAATTAGTATTTGATGCTTAAATGTACATTAGGGGAAAAGTTGTCTTTGTTATTCATAGAAGTGAGGTTAGGATGGACCTTTTCGTTTTGGCCCAATGTCAACCTTTGTTATACAGTAATATGGTAGGGATTGCACTTATTATGTATTGAATAACAAAGGATATGATATTGATTTATGGCGAATTATGCAAATTTACGATGTTGTCATATGGGCTGTCTCTAAGAGATTTTGCTACCGACAGCCAATCGCCAAACTCATTAAAACATCAAGAATATGTAATTTTGCTTATTCCTTATTCATTATGATACCAATTATTAATTATTAGTATAAAAGACATGATTGATCCACTCGGGCCACAAGAGGGGATTTTGAAATTGCCAGTATTAAACTGGCTCTGTGGTCAAGCATTGCAATCGAAGTATTATGCAACCGGCTTGTTGTCAATACACAATTGAGCTATTATCAACGGCTCTGTGGTAAAGCATACAGGTGAGCTATTATCAACTGGCCCTGGAATCCAAGTACACAGTTGAGGCTATAACAACTGGCTCTGTGGTCAAGTACACAGTTGAAGATCTTATCAAATTCGGATCTGTGGCGAGCAAACAGTTGAGCTATTATCAACTGGCTCTGTGGTCAAGCACAGTTGAGATATTATCAACGGGGCTCTGTGGTCAAGATACATCGAGCTACAATAACAGGATTGCTGGACACGCATACTTAAAATGTCCATGTTTTCAGAGCATTTAATTCAGTGCAAAGATTAAGTTTTATGAGCTTTGCAATGTCAGTTTGTTACTGTTGGATTCTCCCTGTTTTTATCTCAATATCACAAAACCTTCTGGGCTGAGTAGATCGTATCATGTCACGTTACCTCTGACTTCCAGGTCTCGTCCACCATTTGGACTTTGGCGAATATATTGATCCTTCCTGCCTTTATGTATGATCAGAGCCAAATAGATTGTATTTGTTGAAGACAGCGTTTGTGAATGTTCATGTCACATGCTGGAAAAGATACAAGAGAAGAAAAACAACATATGTCAAAATATGAAAGAACAATGCTCAACCGTCTGGACAAAGAGATAGTAAACATAAAAGTATTAACTCTTGCATTCACCATATGGGTGTGGCCCCGCAGTTACTCTTGCCCGTTTGACCGCAAAGAGCAACTCGCCCGTCTCCACACTGCCATTGGACTAACACACAAGTAGTGTGATTATATGTTGAAAACAGCTCAACAAACTAGTTTTTTATGTGATCAAAAGAAAGCAAAGGTTTTATACTATATAAATAGCCGTAGTGTGAATTCACATGCAATTATGACCCTTATATGACACAAAAAAATGATAAGTGATGTGTTTCATATGTACAATTTGACTCACAAGGCCTGATGTTGACTTTTTCCACATAAATGCGTCTCCAAGGCAATCAATCGTGGGTGGTGCATTTTATTGCGAATTGTGAGAATAACCAAAGACATTACTTTGGTTGAGGAAAATGTGTTACTCGATTTCATTGATATGTGACCCCGTTACCATTCTTGCGGAGAGGAACAATCAATGGGCGCAGATACTTCTGTAATCATGGTTTGTGAGCAATGAGGCCTCAAATAACACGATAGTGGTGTCCCATACATGAATTGGAAATGGTATTTAGTGACAGGGGAGTGAGTTAAATGACCGGAGTGTCATCCAAGATAATCCGGTGTGGCACATGAATTTGTATTCTTTCATTTTCCTGGTAGAGGCAGGTTGACCCCTCTCCAACTTATGGAATAGGTCCAAAACTCCAGGGGACGAAGGTATCAACGCGAGAATCGAGTTATAGTTAATTAATTTTGTAAATCCATTAGATAAAAAATCTCATCATGAAAAAAGCAAGGCATAGTTCATATACATGTAGTATTCTTTATTGAATAGAGGACACATTTTCACCTTAACTCATATCAAATAAAGGCTGTAAACTACAAACCCTGGCCTCCTCTTTTTGAAAACACTCAGTGCCAGCCACACACTTGTGTTGGATTGAAGTTGTTGTCTGGGTGGGTGAAGTTTATGGAAAGTTTAGAGAATGTGGAGAGTTGTTACACGGGAGAAGGTTTCCTTTTGAAGATTGAAAGGATGGTTGTACAAGCGGTGGGATCAGTGTTGCTGTGTGGGAGTGAGATGTGGTGCCTGAGTGAAAATGAGATAGGGATTTTGAGAGGACAGAGAGGAGAGCAATGATTGAGAGCGATGTGTGGTGTGGTGAAATGAAATTGATGGATAGGAAGACTACTGAGGGATTTGATGCAGATGTTGGGTTTTGAAGGGCAGCTGACTGAATGGCGAAGGCGTGGTCTGTAAGATGTAAGATGGTATGGGTACAGCTGAGGAGGATGCGGAGCATGTTTAAAAAGAAGCTTGGAGTCGACGGGGTGGGTTTGAGGAAGAGGGGGCGACCAAAGAGACCATGGAGGAGGAATCAGGTGGAAGAGGAGAGTAGGAGGGTGGGTTGAGGATGGGGGATGCATTGAATTGGACGAAATGGAAGGAGGGAGTAAGGGTGGTTGTTTGCGAGTGTGGCACATTACAATAGACTGACAAAATACAGTAAAAGATAAAGACTGATGCCAATCGAAAACTGTTCTGTTTATCTTGCATAATACTTACAATTTAAATCCTTCGTCAAAGTATGGTTGAGTGTGAAGATTTGATTGTTCTTGTTTTCCTTTGACTTGCCGGCTGTCTGGTATGATTTTTATTATCTTGACGTAGGGATCTGACAGGCCATTGGGATCCATGGGTATTAAATTCTTACTTCACCAACTCGTTTGAACAAGGAAAGCTTGATAAGTGTTTGAAAAAATAAAATTTTGTAGAAAAAGCTAAACAAATACAAATTGCATTCATCAATATCTGGCACTGTCCTAGAATTTTCGAAACCAAGTAACGATCACTCTATCTGGTGGCCAGGCTGATTTTTTGTTGGTCCTAAGTGGGGGGGGGGTTGGGATAATTTTCATGAGTGAAATCATGGAGGAGGGGAATGAAGAAATGGGGATAAATATATCATCCCTTTTTTGACCTGGAGGGATGCCCCATGTAATCATTCCCCAATTTTTTCATAAATTCGTGTGAAAAATAATTTGCATATCCACTTTCAAAACTCATAAAAACACAAATGTAGTCAAAATATATTCACTGTTTGTAACATATTCTAAATTAGTTTTGACTCTATTATAAAATAGTTTATCACTATGGTTTTATCAACTTAAATATGGTTTGGCCAATCAACGCCACATGGCTTCAATTCGTCCTGTAATGTTACCTTTTAAAAACCCATTGCTTTCTGGAGGATCTCAGAGTGGACAAAACAATTTGACTTGGGTACTCTGCTGTCGGGCATGCACTTCACACAAATATTTCATCCCCATAGAATTTTCACCTCTGATAATTTTACACTCCTTTTTTCTTGAGATCTATAAAACCAAGTGGTCCATTTCCCTCCCTGGTCTCTAACGGCTCCTGCTGCAGGTGTTTTTTTGTAGCTTTTTGACATATCGGCACAGTGTGGTCCAGTGGGGAAAGTACAGGACCATAACTCATTGGAGGCCATTAAAGTTGTGTGTTCAAACCCAGCTGTGGCCACATGCTGTGGCCCAAAACTTGACAAGGCATTCGATCTCGCTTAGCCCATCGACCCAAGCAATATATTCGGGTACTTGTTAAGGGGATATACCCTCTAATTTCTGATAGATTTTTTAAGCTTGGCCAGCTGCCGGCCTAGGTTGAAGAAAATATTGGACGATTTCCTTAAGGCAGCATTATAAAAAGGGGCCAACAACACTTTGAATCCCAATGGAAAAGGCATTATTCAAATGTTGATATTATATTTTATGATGCTTAAATGGTACATTAGGGGAAATTTGTCTTTTTATTCATAGAATTTGATGTGAGTGATGGACTTTTGTTTGGCCCTAATGTCAACCTTTGTTTATAACAAGTAATATGGTAGTGAAGCACTTTATTCATGTTATTGAATAACAGAGATATGAATATTGATTTTATGCTAATTTTATTGCAAATTTTACAGATTTTTGTACGATATGGGCTGTCTCTAATCGGATTTTTGCTACCGCAGCACCATCGTCAAACTCATTAAAACCTCAGCCATATTAATTTTGTTGCCTTATTCCTTATTCATTATTATAACCAATTTATTATTATTATTATTATATTATGAAAACATGATTTGGATCCACTCGTCCACCGAGGGATTTTGAAAATTGACCTTTATCACTGGCGCGGTGGTCAAGCATGCAACTCCGAGCTATTTATCAACAACCTCTCTGTTGTCAATCACACACATTGACTATACAACTGGCTCTGTGGTCAGCCCATACAGTTTGAGCTATTATCAACTGCTCTGTAATTCAATACACAGTTTGAGCTATTCACAACTGGCCTGTTGGTCAAGTACACAGATGAGCTCTTATCAATTCGCTCTGTGTTCGCACCAGTTGAGCTATTATCAACTGGCCTCTGTGTTCAATCACATTTGAATATTATCAACTGGCTCTGTGTCAAGTAATACAATCGAGCTACAATAACCTGATCTGGGACAAAGCATATAAAATCCATGTTTCCTATCATAATTCATTGCAAAGTTAAGTTTTATGGCTTTTGCAATTTCAGTCTTCTTTACGTTTATTCTCCCTTTTTTTATCTCAATCTTCACAAAACCCTCTGGCCGAGTAGATCTATCATGTCACGTTACCAAATCTGACTTCCAGTTTCGTCCACCTTTTGGACTTTGCTACATATTGATCCTTCCTCCCTTTCTGTATGAATCAGAGCCACATAGATTTGGTATTTGTGAAGACAAAAGCGTTTGTGAATGTTCATGTCACATGCTGGAAGATACAATAGAAAGAAAAACAAACAATGGTCCAAATAGCAAGAACATGTCAACTCTGGACCCAAGATAGTAACCATAAAAGTATTACTCTTGCAATTCACAATATGGTGTGTTGCCAGCGTTTACCCTTGTCAGTCCAATTTTGACCGCAAAGATCAACATCGCCGTCCAACTCCTTGGATTATACAACACGTATTGTGATTAAATTATGTTGAAAACAGCTCAACAAAATAGTTTATGTGATCAAAAGAAAGCAAGGGTATACTTATTATAAAATAGCCAGTGTAGTGTGAATCACATTCAATTACTGACCCTTATATTGACAAAAAAATGATATGCTGTGTTCGCCGTGTAATATTTGAATCACAAGGGCTTGATGTTGACTTTTTTTCCCCAAACATCGCGTCTCTAAGGCAATCAATCGTTGGTGGTGCATTGTATTCGAATTGTGATAATTAAAACCAAAGACAATTATTTTGTTGAGGAAAGTTTTATACTCGATTCATCTGATGTGACCCCTACCATTCGTGCGGAGGTGAACAATGCAATGAGTACGCAGATACTTCAAGGATCCATTAAAAAAAGGAGGCTAGACAAAAGAGGCCCAAGCACAAGGAAATGGAAAAGAAGAAAAAGAAGGGGAAAGGAAGTGGGGGAAAAAGATCCTGTCTGTTAAGCATGTTATTGGAAGCAATGTTAAGCTCAAATACACTATAGTGCGTTTTTCCATACATGAATGGAAATTGTATTTAGTGGAGGTGATTGATAAATGACTGGAGTGTCCTCCAAATAATCAGTGTGTGCACATGCATTTGTATTCTTTTCATTTTCCTGGGTAGAGAGCTAGTTTGACCCCTCTCCAACTTATTGGAATAGGTCCACAACTCCAGGGGGACGAATGTTCAACCGCGAATCGATTATAGTTAATAATTTTTGTAAATCCATAGATACAACATCTCATCATGGAAAAATCAGGATGAATACGTCTATGAATGTATATTATTACTTTAATAGAGACACATTTTCCCCTAACACTCATATCAAATAAAGGCTGTAAACTACAAACCCTGGCCTTTTTGAAACACTCAGTGCAGCCACACACTTGTTGTTGGGTTGAAGTTGTTTAGTCATGGGTGGGTGAAGTTTAGAGAATGTGGAGAGTTGTTACACGGGAGAAGATTTCCTTTGAAAATGAAAAGGATGGTGTACAAGAGTTGTGTGAGATCAGTGATGCTGTATGGGAGTGAGAAATGGTGCCTGAGTGAAAATGAGATAGGGATTTTGAGAAGGACAGAGAGAGCAATGGTGAGAGCGATGTGTGGTGTGAAATTGATGGATAGGAAGACTACTGAGGATTTGATGCAGATGTTGGGTTTGGAAGAGGCAGCTGACTGACTGGCGAAGGCGAATGGTGTAAGATGGTATGGGTACATGCTGAGGAAGGATGAGGAGCATGTTTTAAAAAGAGCTTTTGAGTTCGACGTGGGTGGTTTGAGGAAGAGGGATCGACCAAAGAGGACATGGAGGAATCAGGTGGAGAAGGAGAGTAGGAGGGTTGGGTTGAGGATGGGGGATGCATTGAATTGGGTGAAATGGAAGGAGGGAGTAAGGGTGGTTGTTGCGAGTGTGAGGTGAATCCGGCCACCCCCGGTTGCGGGGACAAATCCGGATTTAAAACTTTGGTTTTACTACTACTACTACTTTCGTGCTCTTACAACCTGGATTACTTAACTTTTTAAAGGCACATGAGCTTTTCTGAGGATAAAGATTTCTCTAAATTGCACTTGATTGGTTATAGAAAACTTGAGAATGTTTCAGAGGTTTATTGGACAAACATGTTGAAAGCAAAACCAAAAAAGTTTTGAATTTGCCTGCCGTTGCTGTCCTAAGACACCCTTAAGAGAAGAGTGCTTGGATTTTATGTCATGCATGAGAGAAAAATACTAAATCATCTTTTAATTATGTAAAGATACATTTTCAGCTTATACTCATTTCAGGTGTGATTTAATACATTGGTACACACATTCTAAATATGAAAAAAATGGTTTAAAAACAAATATGGGGGAGGCGTACGGTACATGTGCAGCCGATAAGGGTCGCATTTTCACCCCTTACTATAAAAATACATCGGTCCTCGGACCGCTTGTGTCGCCTGCCCTCGCGGTTTGTGAATGATAGGCCTAACATCAGCTTTGACCTTGATATGTGACCTTTGACCTCATAAACAAATGAGGGCTTGCATGTAAACTCCATAAACCAAGTTTGGTTCCAATTGAACTTCAACTTTTCAAATGAGGTCAATTTTACATTTTCAGCCTATTTTACAACTTGACCTCACATGACATTTGACCTCAGTATGTGACCTTTGACCTCATAAACAAATGAGGGTTCACATGTTGCACCTATGACTCAAGTTTGGTTCCAATTGAACTTCAACTTTTCAAATGAGGTCAATTTTACATTTTCAGCCTATTTTACAACTTGACCTCATGTGACCTTTGACCTCGGTATGTGACCTTTGAACTCATCAACAAATGGGGGATGCCATGTTGCACATGTGACCCAAGTTTGGTTTAAATCCATCAAAGTATGTGGATATTAGAGGCAAATGTTAACCCTTTTTCACAACAACAGACATCAACAGACATCAACTACTACAGTGGACAAAGTGATCGCTATATGTCTTCCTGCCTTAGGGCAGGCGACACAAAAAGGGGTCTTTTTCCCACCATGCTACTATCAGAGATGTAAATCCTGAAAATAGGGATGAAATCCTGAAAAAGCGCATAAATTTGGGTAAAAAGGGCCACAAATGGGCTGAAAATAAGTGTGAAAACTTTTAGTAATCAATTTCCTAAAATTCAGGAAATTTCCTGTACTCTGTAGATGGGTCATTTTTTTGAGGTCATTGCTACCCTATAAATGGGTCCATTTTTCAATTTTTGGTCACAATTTACCATGAAAATGGGTAGATTTTTCTGATTTTGGAAAAATCACAATGAAAATGGATGATTTTTCTGATTTTTGGGGAAAAATTGCTATAAAAATGGACAGATTTTACTAAGATTACCATGAAAATGGTGCTAAATTTCAAAGCCCACTAAAGAAATGGGTCGAAATGTCCAAACCAAATATATAAATGGGTCACTATTAACATTGGTCGATTTTTTTTAACCGAGTGGATGCACACTTCAGCCCAATTTTGGGTTGAGTACCCCCCCTGGGGGTGGGTTAGGGTGATCTAATATAGTGTCACTTCAGTGGGTTAATTAAATCATATTCATACACTATTAATTAAAAGCATGAATCAATGGGATATGGCCCTAATAAAAATTAACAAAAACTTATTTGAATTTGAGATTTGAAAAAATGGAGTGCATTCATCAATGGCAATGCATTCTGCATTTATGAATATGCACCTCCACACTAGACTAAGTAATTCATTTTACTTTGTAGGTTCATAACATTTTCCCTGGGAAATTACAAATTTATTAACAATTCGATGACAATTTTATTAAAAAATTTTGTTTAAAATAATATTGATGTACATGAATAAGTTCTTTAATCAATTTTCAATCTGGTATGCTTCTGGTACCGACATTAACAGGATGCTTCTAGTGTGTGTTGCCTTTGAATTGGCATACTATTACTATTGATTGGAATGATATGTCCATATGTGCCATTCTTCGGTCACGTTTGTGACCAAAAACCGGTAAATGCTGTTTTGTCAACGTAACCAATCTGTTATTACTTTTTACATTTTTAATAACCTTCAGTCCAAACCTAACCAAAAATAATGTTTCCACTTTATATTGATTGGTTATTTTGTCATGGGGGAAATAAAGTTTGGTCACAGGTGTGACCTTCTGATGGTCACACACGTGACCAAACTTTTTTTGCCCCCATGACAAAATAACCAATCTACTCAAAATAGGCTATGGGGCATTCCCTTCTATGCTTGTTGTTTTTTTGGTCTCCATCGGGGGGCGAGGGGAAAAACCAAGTGAAATTCATAATATATTATTAAATCATATAAATCGGTCTGTTCCCACATAAAATAAAACTGGCACATTTTCTTGAAAAGAATAAAATGTCACTTCCATTTCATTTCCCCCAATATCAGTGACTAGTGGAGATACACCTAGACTTCAGCAAACAAGGAGTTAAAGATAGTCAATCACCGGCCCGGTACACTGTAAAAAACGGTGGCTGGTCAGATTCTCCTTCCATCTTGGGTGCAGGACCATTGTTTATATGTTGCGGCAGCTGAATAGATTTCAGATGTTAACCTTTAACCGCTCTCCATTACCTATCTTTTTCAGGACAAATACATAACCTCATTCACAAATAAACATGTTGAGCATTCTATAGTCTGGCCGTTTTCCAATTAACTTTGGGCATGTTTTTCATCATTTATGATTCGAAAAGGAAGAAAACCTGAACAAACATCATGTAGCGAATGGGTTTGCTATCGTGCCCAAGCTGTGATCTAACACCTTTGTGCAGAAACCAAATCCGATACTTATTGCTTAACTTCATTTCTATTCCATTCACCACCCCCTAACCAAAACCGCGCGTTTTCAGAAAAAAATTAGGTGTCAACGACCTATATTAATACATTTCCACTATACTGGTTAGTTATTATGAGAGAGGACGGGTATTTGTCACTCAACCCGAATCGTGTAGGTGTAACACTGGCTATAACAATGTCCCCCCATACCAGGCCCATTGTAATATCTTTAGCTCATGGGTTGCTGATGTCTATACATCTCCATTGGTCTCTGATTTGGGAAAAGAATTGAGGTGACATTTAATTATTTTTAAGAAAATGGTGGCCAGTTTTATGTGGCGGAACAGACAGTTTTATCGTGATTTAATAATTATTATGAATTTACACTTGGTTTTCCTTAGCCCCTCGATGGGGGACAACAAAATTTTGGTTATATACAGTTGGTTTATTTGGTCCACACGCCCCATAGTCCCTAAAGTTGAAACATTATTTTGGGTTAGGTTTGGCAGAAAGTTTATTAATACCTGTAAAAGCAATAACAGATTGGTTACTTATTCAAAACATCATTGGGGTGAAATAAAAATTTAACCGGTTTAGGTCACCAATTGACTGAAGATGGCCCTTATACCAAGTGGAATGTGGATGTGTGTGTCATCATTCTTCAACCGCAGTTATCTATTTTTGGACAATTTCACAGTATATTAACCCAATTGTTTCTGTTGCAATTTTTTTTGGTCATTTCATACAATTATTGGACTATAACCAAATGTCCAAAACAAACACCCTGGAATCATTTTCAAAAATAGTGTATTTTAGACAAACTCCCTGGGCACTACTGCATATAATAGAGTCTGTCTGATTGGCTCATGACAGAATACAACATGAGATAGCCCTCTGAGTAACCAATCAAAATAGTGCTTCTTTATCTCAGTGTAAACCATATCACCATTCTTACAGTACCTCTGATTTGCTCATTGCATGATATTACCTTCCAAGTAACCAATCAAAATAGTGCTTAGATGCCCATAGATATAAGTAATATGTCTAAATATTGTTTCATACCACAGAATGTCCTTTAAATAAGTTCACCTGTGTATAAAGCAAGATATGCTGCCACCGGAAATAATACATTTCACATCACAAGAAACTACTGTCAGATTATGCTTGTAATACTCTGTCCCATTTCAACCATCAACTCAAGCCATCTGTTGCTGCAAATGTAACTACCTGTTCAGTGTAAGGTGGAACATGACCCCATTCTTTTGCCACTTATATTCTACACATTTTGTCAGAGGAGAGACTCCAAGTTGTGCCAGAATACACTATAGCCACTATATTATATTTACTCTAGGGTTGCATTATGACCTTGGCATTCCCTAGTGTTATCACAATGTACTTTATCAAAAGTCATGTTTCATCCTATAGTGAACACACTATAGGGCCCATAACAACACACGCATATTTGATCACTAGCCTAAATATAGGTCACGTTATTAGACCGCATCCATTTTAGATGTTCATCATCATCAATCAAGTGGCTATACAGGCTATAAGGATATGGGTTGTTCACAAGATTGTAACAGAAGCATAATTTAGACTTGATGTTGTTGGAGGAGTTTATCACAGAGAGAACAGAGGAGAATTACACTTCACATAAAATGTTGCTGTCCTGCTGTAAAATGTATACAATGTCTAACTAGGAAAAGAGAAAGTTTGTCTCAGCAACAATAAATTTTGGTGAAAAAACTGCTTCCAATATTTTATCCCATAATGTATACTACGATGTATCGTTTGAACTTGACAAATTTCAGGGAAGGGAGTTACTTTTTTGATGTGTTTAGAAGACACATCTTGACTGTTTAGTGACATTCACTAGAGTATCAAAAACCTAGCCCTCTGATATGGATGCATAAAGGCAAAGCTGACATTCACTAGAATATCAAAAACTCAGCCCTCTAATATGCCTAAAGGGAAAGCTGATATTCACTAGGGTATCACAAACTCAGCTTTCTGGTATGGTACTTCTAGGGAAAGTTCAACTCTTATTCCTGTTAACCGATCTAAAGTTCAAATCAGTCTGAGAAGCATTTTGTGTAGCACGTAAAAAAATCTACAAAAAAGATACAAAAAGTTGTGTCCTAACAATATCTGAAATTATCACAAGCCTACCGGTACCCAAATAGTTCTACCTGTCCTAAATGTGTTAGGTGAAGGTGAGAAGGATTTACTGTTCTCTCCCATAAGCTAGCACTGAATAAATCAAGTGGCCTGAATTTTACAAATCGTATAGCTGTAATTTTCATGCTACAAAAGCTTGCTATAACTTAAGGTTTTAACTCTTACCCTAAAACGTATAGACTTTTGCAAAACTATATCATTGAAATAATGAAGGTTAGAGTTTAGTTCCAGAGGATTGTACAACATACTTGACACAGGCATTCTTTTGTACCCTTAACAAACAAACAAACAAACACACACACATGCACACACCCTCACACACAATTTTACAAACACTACAGCACCAAGATAAAGGAAAGTTAGAGGACTGTGAAAATACACATGGATGGAACTGATGCTACAACATAATTGACACAGGTATTTCCTTTTAAAGAGAATTTTAATTTTTTAGTAGGAATTTTAATTTTTTAGTAGACAAGGTACCTCCTGATGCAGAAATGCCACACTTTATTCCAAGAGCTCACACTACAGCCACTCTATTTTGGCCATGGGATCAAAGGAAAAATTGTTCATTTTGATTACATACTTCCCAGAAGTAAACCATTTTTCCACTATAAATAATAATAAATTTTATAATTACCATTTATTGGTTATGGCAATTGTAAAGGTTGCACATTTTCATGAAAATGAATAAAATGCAATCTCAATTTCTTTTCTGAATATCAGTAATCAAGTGACATACACTACAGTGTGAGTAAAAAAAAACCCTACATTCAGAATAAAAAATAATTAAAATAGTTAAGAATTGTTTTTGCTCAAATGTTTGCTAGGGTTATAAAGAAGGATAAACAGGCTTTCAGAAAAATGTTTACTTGGTGTCATTTGGACTTTGGAGAAAGAAGTTACGCCTATTTTGCTGAGAGACTTAAAAATCCTGTTTGGCCAATTTTGAGCCAAACAAAGATGCATATCGCTTACATAGAGTAACATGGTCTTCAGCAGTGATTTGAGTACAAACACCAACTTATTGTTAAACAATAGAAGGTGGGAGAGTAATTGAAGGATTATAAAAATAATATCCCAGAGATTACAAAAGAAAATGCTAAGTAAAAAAAATGTTCAATTTCCCAAATAAGAAATTCAAGATAGCTGGTGTAAGACCACAGTTTACTTTGGTTCAGCAAGATTTCATAGTTTTAACCTAAAACGAAACTTGGGAGCAAAAGCGAAACCATAGAAAGTTTTGTATTCCGCTTGAAAAAAACAGCAGTGCGATATTGAATTTTAAGTTTTAATTCCGATTTATTTACAGAAAACTTCAGCTTTAGTTCTTCTTGCAATTTACGGACGCTGAGTATACTGTATTTGTGCAAAATAATTACCTTAGAGATGTATAACAAAAATCCCTGAGCAATTTCATTATGTTCATGAACTGAGACATTGATATGGAGTGATTTTCAATAACTGACTCTTTATGATTGAACAATGGTAATTTAATGTTTTGAAGATATTTTACTTATAATTATGTTAGAATAGACCATTTTATTCAAACTGATATGTTTTTTTTTCGAGAAGAAATCGATACCATCTCAAATTGCATGTGTGAATTGTCTTTGCTATAATGTGTTATGGTATACGTCGGTGTCAGTCTCTCCGCATTGCATGGCTAAAATCGGCCAAACTGAATTTTTAGGTCTCTCCTCAAAATTGACATAGTTTCTGAACCCAAAGTCCGAAAGACACCAAATAAAAATCTTCTGATAGCCTGTTTATCTCTGTAAACAACCAACGCAAACATGGAAGCAAAACTAACGTTTAACCTTTGAAGAAAAAATCTTTCCTGAATGTAGGGTTTTTATTGACTCACACTGTATACTACATTGACTCAAGCAAATAATGGCATTATTGACAAGTAAATCCACCTGCTATTCAGCGGACAAAGCACTTCTGATTCCCCTTTGTTTAGTTGGAACTGCAGAGCCTTTGTTACTGTCCACGCAGTTGAATAGATGTCAGGTGTTATAGACTGGTTATCCCTGCCCAGTTTTGGGTAGACGTTTTAAATAGAAGTCTCAAGTACGCAAATGAGGTATTTCCTTTGATTCCGTCATGCACTGTATGATGTTGTGCAGTAGCGCAGGACGGAATCAATGGTAACTCCTTTGTATACTTGGGACTTCAATATGAAACGTCTACCCAGTTTGGATTGAGCCGGCCTCGTTCGGGATAAAAATAAACTTTGAGGTTCTACTGTGAGTTCAATAATTTTGACTGTATATTTCATCATTTATTGAAAAAAGAAACTAATGTGAACAAAACTCACGGTGGATATGTTGCTTGGTAAGCTGTGACCTAACATTTTTGTGCAGAACCAAGATCCATAACTTATTGCGGGACCTCATTTCTATTCAATTTACCACCAGATATTTGGAAAAATACAAAAGAAGGGGGTCTAGCGACCTTTGCTAACAACACGGTAAATTTAAAAGAAATGGGGTTACGCGACAAGTTACTGTAAGTTAAGTTTTGTTTCTGCACAAAGATGTTAGGTCACAGTCTGCCAAACAACTTTCTTTCATGATTTTTTGTTCATCTTTGTTTCCTTTTCGGAAAAATGATGAAATATATGGTCAAAGTTAATTGAACGCACAGTAGAATCCTAAGATTTATTTATTCGTGAAAGAGGATGAGTATCTTGCGCTTTGCGTCATGAAAAAAAAATAGCTCGATCTTAATCTGGTGATGAGCACCTGAAATCCTTTTTATCTGGAAGTACAGAGCCATTGTTATTACGCATACAGTTGAACAGTAATTGTAGTGCTTTATCCTCTGCATACCGAGCGGATTTACTGGATATCAACAGTGCTATTATTTGCTCGAGTCGATGCTGCATGATGTACATCTACTGGTCACTGATATTTAGGAAAAGAAATTGTGATGACATTTTATTCATTTTTCAATCAAATGTGCAACTTTTGCACTTGACATATCCCAGAGTATTGAAAGGTATGATTGGACAATATTAACTGAGCATAAATCAGTTACTTCGCCGATATGCGTAACCAATGTCCTTATGCAAGCATCTTTCTCTCTTTGATCCCATGGAGTAATTCATTACTCAAGTTTCTATCCTTACATTCATTAACACAGTGTTTTTGGGTAGAACCGTTGCTATGAACCAATAGAGTCTCAATCCCCAATAAACACACTATGGTTTCCATGTATACAATTTATGCTCCCCAGAATGCACAGGTTCAGTTCATGTTAATATATATTAATGTGCTGCTCGTGAAACTGTGTCCATACTGGATGAATATAATAGCTCATAGTGTGTATAAAATCTAGGTCATGTAAAAGGGTTCAGTAATATTCCATGTGACATGGCCAAGCAGCATGACTATGCTTGTAACCTTATGCAAGAATTCACTACACAATTTAAAACCCACAAGTCATCTGAAAAATAGGTCATGCCATATTATGGTTTACTGCACATGTTTTTTGGGTTTCTTTTTTGTTTTGCATCAATTTTTGTGCCACAGAATTAGTCATATGGGAACAAAAAATTCAAGACAATGGTAAAATATACTCGTAGTGTTACACCTGTGTTTGATGTGAATAAGCCTAAAATGTAGCAAAAATATCACCAATCTTTGACAAACTCAAAGCAGTCACTGAGCATCAAAATGAACCGCATGAAAATATTCTCTTTACAGTAGTACTTCATTTAACATGCCTCTCTGGATACCACCCTATCCTCTTTCCGATCCCTTTTTTCTACATAGAGCTCTTGCATGTCACATAATCTACCTATTACGAGAAACTGCATTCTACTGAACATGATGAGAACATGTTTTGAATATTGACTTTACAGAGTTAGATTGTGATGCCTTCATGAATGGTTTGAGTGTACATATACTATTACTCCAAATGGAATGTACCCTATTTTGTCTTTCTTGCAGTTTTTATCAGTATTCTCACTTTCTCTTTGAAAAAAAATATGACTACTGACGTTTTCTGGAATTTAGCCATAATTCCACACAGCTGTTTGACCACATGCAAATCATCTCTTTTATTTTTAGAGCAATTTTAAGCAGCGGCGACACATTTTTTACAACTGATATGCAAGAGCTATTATCTCTTCAAAAATCGGAAAAATCCATTGCAGGAATCTTGCCATATAGGTCTACAAGGTCATAGTTTGTATGTTATAGTGCCCTCTATATGCTCATTCTCCATAGAAAAATGTGTTAAACTAGATTTTCATATTCATATCATATTTGCCTGCAATCAAATGTCGTAGAATTTACACAGGATGAAGTCTGTGGTATAAATAATCCAAATTAGTTGCCAAAAGTGTGTCGCCATTGATATTTTTGTTTTATTCTGGTTTTGTCATAATAAATGAGACTTTAAAACAGCTGTGTCTATGAATTTTGCCAATTAAAAAAATCCATGGTTTGTACATTCTCTGCAAACCCTGTTAGCCAGTCTACAGTGGACAATTACCTCAATCAACAAGCTTGGATGTGACTTCAGACTTACTGGCTAAATTAACTTTCTGATTCATACGCTGTTTCCCTAAACTAAGCCTTTTTGAGCAGAAAGGAGTAAAACATTAACAAACTCTGCATGTACTAAATTTCATAATGCATCCATACACAAACCATTATAGAGCGGGGGCAAGGACTTGGGTGAAACATCATCGTTCATGTCCCACTACATCTCAGCTTTGACACCTTTGGTAGTTAGTATGGACCCTCTACATCAATGCAAGGTAGTTAGTGGTGTCAAATTGTGGTGTCACTTTTGCAATAGGGGCCAATTTAAGTTTACACCAGGGTCAAATTTTTTGTTTAATTACTCAATTTCAGTTGGAAATGGATCGCCATATTGTCCGTCTAGTCATAAGGATTCCAAAAATGTATAGTTTGTACCATCTATGAGCATTGGTTTTAAAGTTATTGGGTAAAAATGGCTAAAAGTGCAAAAAAGGTCAATTTCCATTTGTACAGGGGTCAAAATCAGAAGTTGCTCCAATTTTGGTAAAAAATGAAACAAATTGTTCATCTAGCTTTATGTGTCAAAATAAGGAATAGTTTGTAGCATCTGCAATGCATAGTTATCATGCTATGTGACAAAATAGCTCATGGGGCAACATAATCCAATTGGCATTGACCTTCTTTGACCTTTATCTCGGTAAGTAAACATTTAACATAATCAAAACTATACTTTTTGGGAGTCCTCATTCCTCAAGCAATAATTTGCAAGCATTTAAAATATAATCAGAGTAACTTTCAATGTTGACCCCTGTACAAATTGAGTTTGACCTTTTTTGGCACTTTTAGCCATTTTTACCCAATAACTCTAAAACCAGTCCAATGGTCATAGATGGTACAAACTATACATTTTTGGAATCCTTGTGACTAGACGGACAATATGGCATACATTTCAACATGATTGAAGTAATTTAAAAGTTTGACCCCTGTATAAACTTAAATTGGCCCCTATTGAAAAAGTGACACCACAATTTGACACCACTAACTACCTTGCATTGATGTAGAAGGTCCATACTAACTACTAAAGGTGTCAAACCTTAGATGTAGTCGGGCATGAACGAACTCCCTAAATAAGGACCCTATGATATTCTGCTCCTGCTCTATTAGGAATAATAAGTCAAATTTATACAGCAATGCCAAACAAACTACATGACATTTATAGATCTGGATCAGATAGACCACTTGCTCTATAGATTTTTCGACAGATTATTAAAGCAACGCTCCCAGGACACATTTAAAAGCAACCTGAAGCCTTTCCCCTCTGGGTCGTCATTAGTCCCGTTTTATCCCTGCAGTTTAAAATACAGACCAGCCTTGATTTTTCTTAAATGGTGGGCGTAATGGTAGCGCACACGAGACGAGTCCTCAATTATAGTGAACCAAAAGGCATGACATTTATAATCACAGCATAGCCCGTGGGAAGAGCACTAGCTCCCAATAAATGTTGCACAGAAACATTCTGCCAAATTTGGGTTAAAAGAAGAATTGTTGAAAATCTCATTTTAACCGCACTCAACCTGGTTTTCTTTCCATTTTAGGAATCAAATTACCAAGTTAAACAAAATTTGTGAAAGCTATTTAGATTAGGAGAAAAATATTCTCAGTGGGCATTTTCCATTGGATAATTTTCTAGTTGCATTAAAATCCTTGAGCGCTTGTCAAAATTAATTGGCCTTTAAAATTCACAAGCTAACTTTCCAAAATTTTGACATTTAACAAGTCATCAAAATATATAAAACGTTGCTGACATCATCAGAAAAAGCTGCATGTTCTATACATTTCATGACCAGACGAACGTATCCCATAATGCCAAGCAAATATATGTGACATTGTGAGCTTGAAACAAACCTCATATATGTATTGAAAGTAAAGCGAGGGATCCAGTCCAATTAATGCATTCTCGTCATGCCAAACAACAATTTCAACATCACCATCGCACATCATGTGATACATCATTTGGGACAAAATGATTGATAATTCAGGCTAAAAACTTTGAACAGCATGATGAATGAGGTCAGGTCATATTTCTTACAAATATCTTGTCCCCTGTTTATTTCGTTTGCCTTAAGAGTAATTTGTTTCACTTCTGTATTGCTTTGGGTCACAATTTATGTTCCTTTTGCTGAATTTTGCTGAATTAGGTTTCTTTAGCTTGCACATATTACGGGATAGACGTGTGCTGCTGTTCCATAAGTGTATGTTCACATATTTTTTTTAAATGGGAAATAATCATTGTTTGGATTTATTGCCTTCATTCAAATGATAAAATAATTTAAAACAGAATTTGGAAAATTAAGATTAAAACAGAGAAAAGAAATTATTTGCTGAAATCGCATCACCAATAACATAGAGAAAATCAAAATTGTTCAGGCTCATTTTCCAGGTTCTACCAGTATCAAGTTAGATCTGGATTGACACAGAACACATGCTTTATAGATTTGTGTCTAGATTATTAAAGCAATGTTCCCAGGACACATTTAAAAGCAACTTGAGAACTGTTCCCTCTGGGTTGTCAATACTGCTATCCATCTTTGCATTTAAAACACATACACCTTGACAAAATAGTGGGTTAAATGATGAGCTATAAGACAAAGGTCTCAAACAGTATGAACTAAAGACATGATATATAACATCCAGAGTATAAAAGGAGCAATGCTATACACTCAAATATTGAAAATATCTGAAGGTAGAAGTCAGAACTGCACATCTCATTTTCTTCTCTTCCTCTCTCCTTCCATCCTCATTTATCCCTCCCTTCCACACTCCTTCCTTCCCTTCTTTCCAATTGCCCTCCCTTCCATTCCCTCTCTCTCCCCTTTCTCACTCCCTCACACTCTTTTCATATTCCCTTCTCTCTTTTCTCTCTCCCTCTTCCCCTTTCTCTTCTCTTCATCTCCTTTCTCTCTATTGCACTCTTTTATATACATATCCCCTCCTTCACTCTCTCTGTTCTTTCTCCCTTGTCCTCTCTTTCTCTCTTACACTAATTTACACATTTCTACATCAAATTTACACCATCAAATATGAAATCTGGAACATTAGATTAGCCAAGAAATTTTCACAGAATTTTTCAAGGATTGCTTAAAGGTGCATGTTCCGATCGTCTTTGGGCCCCCAATTCTCATTGTCGTCCTGAAATTTGAGCCCTCAAATCCATTTCATTCCCAAGATATAAACAAAAAACTGCCGTTTTAATGGTTAACCATCAATATTAGCACAGTATTGAATAGGGCTTCGCAATATACATTATTGCTTCTACCATCAAAACCCCAAGTTTGTTCCCACGGTACTTGATGGGGCGTATGTGCAAGTGCCAGGCTCTCGTATCAAGTAGAGAACACAATAGACATAAATCGGAACAAGCACCTTTAACAGTCGCAGATCCCCTACAAAGATTCAATTTACTCATTTTCTACAATCTTATATATTATATCCAAGGAATCAAGACCTGCATTATCAGTAATCAGACAGATATTTTCTCCTTGGCACAGCCCTGTTTAAATTGCTTCCCCTAATAGACAGCACTCAAGATCATATTACCTATTTTTAGCATCTTGGAGCAGGAAGTTTATAACACAGCACAACACAAATTTAAAATGAGTTTGCAATTTAAAGTAAATCTTGCAGTTTGCTAGACAGCCTAACATACTCTAATCCTTAAATCTGGATCCATAAAAAATCAAAAATTCAGCTGGATTTTGCCCACACCTGCAGGATTTAGAGTTAGTCACCTAAAATAAATAGTGTCCAATAAAACTAAAATTTAGAGTTGTTATCTACTGTAGATAGCAGTGCTTGTATAGGGCTTAAAGTGACAGGAGGAGATTTTTTTTCTTTTTGAGGATACAAATTTTCTCAAACTGTACTGTATCAGTTGTAGACCACCTACAGAGAATGTTTCAAAGGTTTATCTACTGTAGACAGCTATGTTTCTACAAGACTTAGTGTGTTATCTACCATAGACAGCAATGCATCTACAAGACTTAGTGTGTTATCTACCATAGACAGCAATGCATTGGCCTTATCTACTGTAGATAGTAATGTTTCTACGAGACTTACATACATACATACATACATACATAGATTTGTAAAGCGCCTATTCAAGACTCAGTGTGTTATCTACCATAGACAGCAATGTATCTACAAGACTCAGTGTGTTATCTACCACAGACAGCAATGTATCTACAAGACTCAGTGTGTTATCTACCATAGACAGCAATGTATCTACAAGACTCAGTGTGTTATCTACCACAGACAGCAATGTATCTACAAGACTTAGTGTGTTAGGCCATGAAAAAAACAAGTTTGTCTCAGAAGATCGTGCGCATTATGTTGAAAATTGGTTTTTGACCGCATAATTTTTTTTTTTTTTTTTAGGTTTCATAATTTAAAAAAAGAAAAATTTTTTTGTAAAAAATTTCGCAAAGAAAATTGAAAAAATTGACAAAAGTGGGCCAAAAATGCATTGGCCTTATCTACGAGTAGCAATGTTTCTACAAGACAGGGTGTTATCTACGGTAGGTAGCAATGTTTCTACAAGAACTTATTGTGTTAGCTACTGTATGATAGCAATTGTATTGAAAGGGACAGGTGTATCTACTGTAGGATAGCAATTGTTTCTACAAGGACAGTTTGTTATCTACTGTAGATAGCAATTGCATTGCCCCTTAGCTACTGTAGATAGGCAATGCTCTACAAGATAGTGTGTTGTTACTGCTACCGATTAAAAAGCAATGCCATGCTACAAGACGTAGTGTGTTGTCTACTGTAGTAGCAATGCTCTACAATACTGCGCGTGTATCTACTGCAGATAGCAATGTTTCTACAAGACTAAGTGTGTTATCTACTGTAGAGAGCAATGTTTCTACAAGACTTAGTGTGTTATCTACTGTAGATAGCAATGTTTCTACAAGACAGTGTGTTATCTACTGTAGATAGCAATGTTTCTACAAGACTTAGTGTGTTATCTACCGTAGACAGCAATGCATTGGCCTTATCTACTGTAGATAGCAATGCATCTACAAGACTTAGTGTGTTATCTACT
Source organism: Ophioderma brevispina (assembly GCA_023653785.1). Classification (NCBI taxonomy): domain Eukaryota; kingdom Metazoa; phylum Echinodermata; class Ophiuroidea; order Amphilepidida; family Ophiodermatidae; genus Ophioderma; species Ophioderma brevispina. Next base: position 108,862 of record JAMKCH010051209.1, read on the forward strand.
GTAGATAGCAATGTTTCTATGAGACTTAGTGTGTTATCTACTGTAGATAGCAATGTTTCTATAAGACTTAGTGTGTTATCTACCATAGACAGCAATGTATCATTAGTACTTAAGTTTGTAACAAACTTAAAGAGACACTGGCACATTTGAAAAATAGTGCGCCCTCAAGATTTTTCAAAATCGATATTTTTGCATGGTTGTAAAGCTTTTACATACATTAGTCCTCACCTGAAATGTTTAAGACCAAATCAGCACCCTTATGGGTAAACAGAACGATTTTATAATTAATGCCGCCAGAGACATTAATTCAGCAGACGACAGAAATGGTGTTTAACACAAGAAAACGCACGCCATGTGCATGTTTCCCACAGCATGCACATTGTTTGACTGGTCTGTGATCTTTGTGGTTTTAATATCAATGGGTACAAATCTATGATATTCATGTAATATACACATTTGTTGATTAAAGTTATGGAAAACTTAAAAGTTAGCCTACAAATTACCTGGATGTCTTTAACCTCTTATTTAAACGTCCCTATCTGTTTTTGAGTATGTTATTTTTATGTGTAAAATGTATCTCTATTCTTCCAGTAGCCTAGACTATCATTTGAGAGCAAATTGAAGAAATTTCATATTTTGTGAAAATGTGCCAGTACCGTTGTAAGTCCTTCAGAAAAATTGCTATCTACAGTAGACGGCAATATTTCTGTACTCATGTTGCCATCTATCTACTGTAGATAGTAACAATTGTTTCTGTAGGAATGTTAAAGATCTGTATCTACTGTGGAATATTTCTATAGTACTAAAATTCTACTGTAGATAGCAAAGTTTCTGTAAAATTTGATTTGTTATCTACTGCAGATGGTGAAGTATCCAGGCAATTAAATGTGGTTATCTATTGTATATTTGCAATGTTTCATTTAATTAGAATTTGTGATTTATCTGACATATAAGACTAGTAATGTTTCCAATTTTACTATTTCCAAAATTATTATTCATTGCAGTCAACATCAAGAAGCCATTGCACTGTAGTAAAAAATTCTGATATTGATAAGCAGTGTTACCTGTAAAACCAAAATTTGTAAAACCAAAATTTGTAAAACCAAAATTTGTTATCTACTTTAGATAATGTCTCTTCAAAACCATCTTTGTTCTCTATTTTACATAGCACATATTGTGAGTAACCAAAGCCCCTATGATTGACAATGATTTATGAGAATAGCTGATTTTTATTCCATTAATGGTTGTACTTGATAATATAGGTCATTCTTCATCATGCAAGAAGTCTCTACGAATACTATAGCATTAATATTTAAAGGTCCATGGCCCGATCGCTAATAGCCTCGTCCCCAGAAGCCCAGATTTTACCGGAAGTGGTCAACATTTTGGTATCAGAAGAAAGCTACTATTTTTCTCATTTACCCTGTGAAATCTTAAGGCCAAAGGAGGTTTGGTTTGGCAGTAATGAGCGAAAATGTATCCCAATTTGGTCGACCAATATTAATTTTACACAGTACTCTATGGGGCTTACGAAATCACGTTTTCTGCTCTCACATGAAAACGCATTGAAATATCGGCGCGAAACTTTACAGGTGGGGTTTTTGGGTGAAGGCCAATCTATCAAGATGAAAACTTCATATCCTTAAATCGGGCCATCCCCCTTTAATATCCCTTGTGTTTTAACCCATAATGACAGCACTTAAAGATCTTTACAGCATCAGGACTCTGTCTCTGAAACATAAATATCTGTCACAAGAAATGGCACTAAAATAAAAACATCCATACTGACCCGAGTATTAGTTCCCATGCTCAATTATAATCCCAACCCCGTAAAGGAGAACCTGTACCAAGGAATAACTTATACAATATACGCTATAAAAAGCAATTATTGAAACATATGGAGTGGTTTCATGGGATAAACGGGACTTATACTTACCATAAAAAATGAATTTAAACATTTGTCTGACCGTGCGCTATTTGAAATCGCGCTAGTGTATATGGGAAGGTATTGTGTTATGCGATACGGACGGCACAGTAGCATCATACACCTTCACATATGATTGCTTTCATAATGGGTATTTCCTATGGCAACGTGGCCGACCGTTATCGCATAACACGTTTACACTAGCGCGATTTTTAAAGAGCACGTGGTCAGACTAGGCGTTTAATGATGTTATGGTGAATATAATTTCGCTTTTCTATTAACCACTCGATAGGTAGTCAATAATTATTTTATAGTGTATATTGTTTAAGATATTCGTTATAGGTTCTCCTTAAAGTTTTAAAGCATCTGAAGTAGAATGTAGAAAAAATTGTTTATAATCCCACCATCAGTTCTTTGCTGAAAAATCAATAGAGTAAATTCAGTTTGGTGTTGCTAATCAGTAAACTGTTTGTTTTTGTTGTGTGGACTTTCTTTACCAATTATTAGGTCTTGCTTTAGTGCTTACAAAGTCTTTTGTTGATCTACATCATTTTACAATTAAAACTATTGTGGAATATAAAATTTAGTTCTGAAAAAGGCTGATATGTGATGCTGTGTGTTTCATGTTAGACAGCGATCCATTACAATTAACACCCCCTAAATTAAAGCTAATTACAGGTTATTTTATAACAAGTGGGACTATTACGAGGGCCAGTACAGTAATTGCGAGGTCTGGGTTCAATTCCTAAAGATGGACCAATACCAATCCATCCATGCGCATTTTTTTCACCTGTTACATCACACATTAAAAGTGGGTTGAAAAATAAAGGTCCAATCATTAGGACTAACCCGGATTTAAACTGGGTTTAGTTAGCCACCCTACCAGAATTTGTGTGATGGGTCCAACATGCATGTTGTTCTTAAACATCCGCTGTTGTACTTAATATCCATAAATGACAAGGGTTTTCAGCAGGGTAAAGTATTGGTATGGAGCAATGCATTATGGGAATTGTTCAAATCAACCCTCTGCTCTGGCATGCACGTGATTTAAAAAAACCTAATTACCATGATGGAAAAACAGTCACGCACTATCGATGGCCTCATCAAAATTATAAAAATTTACCTAAGTGTCTGTAAATGTACGCAAAACCGAGTGACATCTTTTTGATGGATGAAAGCTTGCACTATTTTGAGTATGTATTGTGGAGCTCATATAGAGTGTGGGCATTTTTTAGGCTCAAAAGTCATAGGTAGTCTCAACACCATGCCTGGAAGGGATATCCAATCACTATTACAAGTGGTGACATTGTAGGTTTTTATGCCGACTGCCTGTATTTGGACATGCGTAAACCCAAATGCTGTGGATCGTTAATATTTTGGCTAAAGGAAGGCACTAGTACTTAGGAAAGTATAAGTACTTAAAGAATTTTAGCATGATTATGATGTCTTGTGGTTTTAAATTTTGGGAACACTGTTTTATCCCAAGTACTGCATGTGTTTAGTACAGCCATTCATATTAGGCACATTGCAATGTAATCATGGGATTGATTCAAAATACCTCTGTGCCCGGATTTTAAACCTGGAGTTTAAGGTAGCCACCCCACCAGAATTTTTGTGATGGTCCCCAACAAGCCATGGTGTTATTAAACATCCCGTGTATTAGATCCATAAATGACAAGGGTTCAGTAGGGTACAGTACTGGTATGGAGCAATGCATTATGGAATTGTTCAAATCACCCTCTGGCTCTGGCCATGTCAGGTGATAAATATTATTAAAAACACCTACGTACCATGCATGGAAACCGTCACACAATTTTGATGGCCTCATCAAATTATAAATTACCAGCGTTCGTACGTGGTACGCGAAACCGCGTCAATCTTTTTGATGATGAAAGCTTGCCCTATTTTGATTATTTATTGTGGGGATATATAGGAGTGTGGCATTTTAGGCTCAAAAGTCATTAGGCTAGTCTTGAACACATGCCTGGAAGGAAGGGATATCAATCACATATAGGTTGGTCGACATTTGGACGGTTTGTATGTTTTAGATTCTGGGTTGCCTGTATTTGGACCCAAATGCTGTCGATCGTGTAATGTTTTTAGCTAAAGGAAAGCACTTGTTGTGGGATTTGAGGCAAAATAGTGAAGTAGAAGACCCACTGTTGACCAAGATATCTCGTTATTTACTTGCATTTCCTGTTAATATTTAGGTTTTGAAAAAGCGTTGACAAGGTCCACATAAGATCTTCTAAGGAAAGCAGCCCTCAAAATACAAATTTGATGGAGAGAATGAATAAAGAAAATTCTAATGCAAGCACTGGGCCATGGCGTGGTTGTGTTGAATGTACATTTGCCAATATAGACTAAATAGACTGAGATCTGGGCAAAAAAAGCAACTGTGACACTTTAATGAAATGGATCCATGAATCATGTCTAACAGCCTACATTAGAAGCTGTGAGAATGGTATGCATTGCACTTTAAGAGCTCTATAAAAATGTCGTTTCAGGTATTAAATTATGAATTTGTGAGTAATACCGGTTACCTTTCGTATTGAGTTTTCATAAATTTCAAATAAGACCATCTTAATGAGTCATTCCTAACAGTTCTGGGGCTTAATACTACACACATGACCATCGTTAAGATTGCCAAAATCGTGTGATCGCGACTAGCGTTCCCTGCGCAAAAACACGTACTAGATTAGTAAAATGGCACATAATGCGCTCATTAATCAATCGGCGGGCTTGCTCCACTACGACGAGGAAAACCCGAGTTATTATGAGGACTGATATATGGTGGTTAACGCTCAACATTCGTCACTTTTTTTGACATGTCACTCGAGAACGTCTAGTTGTAATTCACCACTCATCCACTCTCATAGAAAACAATTATACCGAGGATTATTTTCACAGGACCAATATTTTTTTATTTGAAGGATATAGAATACTTCAGCAGTTTCTTAAATCCATCTATACGATGCAGTACTCTTTGTGTGCAAAATATTTTTGCTGGGTTTTAATTTCACAGTCTAATGATTGCTCGCAAAAACGTGAAAATAAAACCCTGATGAAAATTTCATGCTGCACTAGTTAAGATGCTTATGAAGATTGAATCTGTAACAGCTGCTGTATAGCAAAATTGGATTCCAAAACGATTCAAAATATAGGCAGTATCAGCAACACAGTAATTGCTGGGCCATATGGAAGAACAGAGGAATACCTTTTTTTTTTTTTTTTTTTTTTTTTTTTTTTTTGGGGGGGGGGGGGGGGGGGGGGGGGGGGGGGGGGGGGGGGGCACTGACCCAGAAATGGTGGTACGGGTATGTGCAGCAGTCAAGACCCCCAGTTCGCACCTCTTTTGCAGTTCTTTAGACACCCTGTTCAACTATGTTTCAGTTCTTAAGACCCCTACTTTGAAGCAAAGCTCCATGGCTAAAATTTTGGGAAATTTGCCAGTTCTTCAGCTCATAAACCTGAAATTTGGCCAAAAATTCAGTTCCCAAGTCCACAAAATTGGCCAAAAAATTCAGTTCTGAAAACTCTACTTTTGGCCAAAATTTCAGTTCACAAGCCCCTAAGTTCGGCGCTTTGCACCACACACCCCTACCCATACCAAAGTTGAGTGCCCTCCCCCCGAAGGAATACGGACCCAGGGTAAAGAATAAATAAACAAAAAATTAAGCAGTGTACTTGTTGAGTTCTGGACAAATTGAAGAGTTTCAGGCCAACCTCCAGCAATCAAATGCAATATTTTGGTTCCAGTCATTGACATGCCTGTGTGATATTTCCCTCATTTTTGCAGTGTTTTCCGTGAAAAATGTGGGGTCATATATTTGGGTGAAAGTTTTTCATGTAAAAACGGGTGGGTGAGTTTATTAGAGGGGGGAGCATTTATTAAGAGAATTATACAATATGCAGATTGCACCATAAATAGCCACCAAACTTGAGCACTTTCATCCACGCCTTGACAAGCCTGTGCTAAATATCAAGTTAGTTTCACCCGAAGCAGCTTTTACAGCTCCGACCTTTACCGTAAACTGACATCAGCTAAAAGACGTTGTCATTATGTTGAGGATTAGGCATTACGCTACATGCAAAAACCGGGGGATGTGGAATGAGATAATACCAATTGCAATCAATTCAATTGATGCCAACGTTCATGTATGTCATGTCGTGTAGACGATTTTAAATGGTACCTGACAGAGAGAGAATTTGTTTTTGATATAGTGATGTCTAAGAAGATTTTGTGAACAGTATGTGCTTAAAATTCCCACACATTTCAGTAAGTCATTTGTGATGTTAGCTTGGAAACTGAGCAAGACAAATTTTGGTGTGCTATTATACAGGGTGTCTAAAAAGGTATATTTTTGACATTTAAAAAAAAAAAACAAAGAATAAATATGTTTGCATCCCACATTTTTTAATACAAGGTAGATATTTTGCTAAGTACTGGAGAATTTGAGTGCAAGTGATAAAAGGTTCTGTTCACTAGTTAGGACAAATTATGCAAAACATGCATGACTTGCAAACATGCAGAACCTTAGAGCAGTACAAATGGGGTTGTCAGCAATTTTTGATCCAAGGTCATTAAGGGTTCAGATTTTGAAAACATAACTTTCAAAAGGCTTTTTGTACTGCAAATTATATGGCATGTTGACATGATTTGCACTCACATATTAAATCATGTTCTACAGGGTGAATTTTTTTCTCAATTTCCTCAAACTAAAATTTTCTTTGTGTGTGTATATCACATCTTTAAAATTTCACAAAGTCCCTATGGGCACCGGGTTTCCTCCAATTACTAAGGTTACATTTACATATCTTAAATCTTATTAATTATGATTTTCAGATTGGCACAAATCTAGTACCATAAAAATAGAAAATAACCGATATGATCGGTATTTTTTAAATTGGGCCGATTATGACCTTATCGGTATCTGATCGGTATCGGCAAAATTCTAATTTTTTACCAATTTTCTATACCGATTATATTAATATCAAAGAGGTACTTGAATTAAAATTGTTCCAAATGATGGCCAAACGGTGAAAATAAATCAAAACTGAAACAATCGATTTATTATTTTATGTACACAGAGTGTGTATGTTGTTCCTAACTTACTGTTTTGCCATTTTAGTGGTTTACCTGATGTACATTTTATCATTCCATCACGATTCTGGATCACTGAATTCCATGCCGTTCTGCTATTGCTACAATTAAAATGAATTTGGAGTTTCCCATCACATCACTAAGCTATTAAGGCGGGGATGATAGCTTAGTTGGTTAAGAGCATTGTGCATGTAATACAAAGGTTGCCCGGTTCGAATCCGGCCAAGCGCACATTTTTTTTTCAACACTATCGTGCGATGGCCATCTCCAGGAAAAGATTAATAAATATACATCCTTGTCTACCTGGAGAACAAAATAGTTAAATTTCATGAGTCAGAATATGACTATCAGAGTATGGTATTGGTAGTTAGGGAACCTACGAAGTAGGAATGTTGTTCAGTGGGCTTGAATGGCTTGTGATTTACTTAATTACGTATCTGTAAATGATACATATTTTGATGCATAGCGACACTATTCGGTGACCAATCACTTAGAAATTCAGTACTGCACACCCTTTGAGTTGTAGGAACATTGATAATACAATAGTCTTTCTGCAAAATGGGGACAGACAGACGGACGAAGGGTTCCGCATAGTCCTTCCCACCATACTACATATGGCGGGGACAAAATACATGTCATACATTCTACTAAGGCAAGTAAAACTTTTGTATCTGCAGGCCTAAAACATTCATCAGTGGAGAATTCAATTTTGTACAGAGTCTAGATAGTGATTTTCTGAATAGGGGCCTGAATCACTCTCATTTGACTCATGTAGCCTTTACAACAGAATGCCCTTTAAATTGGCAAAACATCCATTGATTGAAAAAAAGCCCTGAAAATCTAGATAGGTTTTGTCATTACGAGGGCAACGACTGTTCCCTAGCCATGTGCTTAATGCCCATGGTAGATTCTTTTGTGCTCGTGTATACAAATTGGTGTTATAAGTACCAGACAATCGTATTTGACATTTGCTTGCAGCTGTGAAGCTGCTAAAACAGTAATGTACCGGGAGATTGCATGGCTAGCCAGGGAACATTAGAGGTGGTGCACATAGGGATGACATTGACCCATCAGTTTGGCATCACCTTTGGAGTTGATACAGGGTGTCTCGGAAAGAACGTTACCCTCCTGAAACAGCAAATTTTACTTGCTTAATCAATTCTTATCCTTGTTTTAGCTTTATATTATGAAAATATGTACTTTTATGAACATATAGTGAAAACAAGAAAGAAAACGGTAAAAAAATAACCAAACAATGACTATTTCCCTAAAAATGATGCCAACCTACTTTGTCCACGACTAGCATTAGCAGAGGAACCATGGATGCAAATATCCCCGACATAAAAATGTTTAAGACCCTCCTGGCCAATAATACTCTTAATCCCAAGGTCCATTGCTGGTTTTAGAGTTTATTGTTCAGTTCTCTATGCACTGCAGCATTATTTGCGGCTGATTGTCCTGTTCTTTGACAACCATATCTCTCTCCTTGCACCTTTTTGAGTCTTGCCATGCTCCAGATTTTTTTCTCTGTTCCCTGTGATTGCCATCTTACTGGGAACCCTACATGGAGGGAAAACGTTTACCTATTCACGATGAACGATGGTCCTTTAACACAAGAACAGTTCAGTAGAATATGCCATTGTAAGAGTTACACGCCAATGCCATTTTTTGAAAAGTGTGCTTTAACCAAATTTTAACCAAAATCATATTTGCATTATGTTGGGAGACTTAGGTCACTTTATTCTGAAGAACAAATTAAGTGCATGTTTCAGGTGCTTTTAGGCTCAAAACCATTAGAAATACAATGTGCATGTTTCTCTGCTATTGCTAGCCATGGACAGAGTAGGTTTGGATCAATTTTAGGGAAGTAGTCACTGTTTGGTTATTTTTTCACCGTTTTCTTTCTTATTTTCACCATATGTTTAAAAAAGTCCATATTTTCATAATATAAAGCTAAAACAAGGATAAGAATTGACTAAGTAAGCACAAATTGCAATTTCTGGAGGGTAACATTCTTTCTGAGACACCCTGTTCAACAGGAGCATTTCCTTTTAGCTGATCTCAATTTGTCTCTTAAGGAGATATGGAGAAGGTGAAGTTTGGGTAAAGTTATAGTTGTGGTCGGGATAAGGCTTTAGAGTTTCATGGCTGGCATTAAAAGTGTGTGTACGAGAAGTATACAAATGGGTTTGGGTAGAAACATCAGGTTCATTACTGGGTATTCTGGTTGGGTAACCACTCAAGTTACACAAAAATGCCAGACCTGGCAAAAATATCCACACTACAATTTTTGATTGAAAAAAAAGCCCTGAAAATCTAGATAGGTTTTGTCATTACAAGGGCAACGACTGTTTCCTAGCCATGTGCTTAATGCCCATGGTAGATTCTTTTGTGCCCGTGTATACAAATTGGTGTTTTAAGTACCAGACAATCATATTTGACATTTGCTTGCAGCTGTGAAGCTGCTAAAACAGTAATGTACCGGGAGATTGCATGGCTAGCCAGGGAGCATTAGAGGTGGTACACATAGTGGGAGAGACTGGGGATGACATTGACCCATCAGTTTAGCATCACCTTTGGAGTTGATACATCAGGAGCATTTCCTTTTAGCTGATCTCAATTTGCCTCTTAAGGAGTTACGGTGAGGGTGAAGTTTGGGTAAAAATATAGCAGTGGTCGGGATAAGGCTTTAGAGTTTTGTGGCTGGCATTAAAAGTGTGTATACGAGAAGTATACAAATTGGTCTGGGTAGAAACATCAGGTTCATTAAAGGTATACAAACTAGTGCAGTGGGGGGGGGGGGGTTCTGGTTGGGGACAGAGAGACAGACAGACAGATGAGGAGTTCTACATAATCCTTTCCACCGTAATATGTAAAGCAAGGGACAAAATAGATATCATACATTCTACTAAGTCAAGTAAAACTTTTGTATCTGCGGGCCTATCCCATCAGTGGATAATTCTATTTTGTACAGTAGTCCAATTAGTGATTTTTGAAATAGGGGCCTGAAACACTCTCATTTGACTCATGTAGCCTTTACAGCAGAATGCCTTGTAAATTGGCAAAAATATCCATACTACAAATTTTGATTGAAAAAAAAGCCCTCAAAATCTAGATAGGTTTTGTCATTACAAGGACAAAGACTGTCTCCTAGCCATGTGCTTAATGCCCATGGTAGATTCTTTCGTGCTCGTGTATACAAATTGGTGTTATAAGTACCAGACAATCATATTTGACATTTGCTTGCAGCTGTGAAGCTGCTAAAACAGTAATGTACCGGGAGATGGCATGGCTAGCCAGGGAACATTAGAGGTGGTACACATAGTGGGAGAGACTGGGGATGACATTGACCCATCAGTTTAGCATCACCTTTGGATTTGATACATCAGGAGCATTTCCTTTTAGCTGATCTCAATTTGTCTGTTAAGGAGTTACGGTGAGGGTGAAGTTTGGGTAAAGTTATAGTTGTGGTCGGGATAAGGCTTTAGAGTTTTGTGGCTGGCATTAAAAGTGTGTGTGTATGAGAAGTATACAAATTGGTCTGGGTAGAAACATCAGGTTTTATTAAAGGTATACAAACTAATGCAGTCCGGGGGGGGGGGGGGTTACTGAGTATTCTGGTCGAATAACCACTTGAGTTACAAAACCACAAGACCTGCACATGGCCAGTTCTCAAGACTTGCATTATAGGGTATAAAATTTGACTTATTTCTCTGTCATTCTCGCAAAGGGTATAAAATTTGATCAATCAAATTTCAAATCAAGTTTTCAATCTCAGAGAGTGTATCAAATTAGCAGGACTGTTTCAAAATTACGATTTTGGTATTTATATCACACTCAAAACAGAACAAACAGCCCATAAAATGGCTGCCATGGAATGTAAAATCCCAGGGTAAAATCCCAAATGGTAATATCACCTCATCCAGAGTCTTGGAAAGTTGGATTGAGTGTCCCATTTAAACAAGTCTGATCTCAGATAGGGTATCCATTGGAGCAGATCTAGTCTTGAAGAGGGTATCATTTCATCCATTTCTGGTCTCACATATTGTCACCGTTGAAACCCTTGTAATGCGGGTGAAAATGAAATCACATCCATAAATGACCTAGCTCTAGATCTTGAGCAAAAATAGTAAAGGGGGGCAGATCTCTGTACACTCTCTTTCAAAGTGACAGTGCAGTGGGCCAGACTCCACCAATAATAAGTGCTGTAGGGGGGATCGCTACACCCTAACAGCGAGTCTGTTACCTTCCCAACATTGAATATGCTGGTGCCCATTTATACAAGTGCGCAAAACACTGGCCACAGCGGGCTCAAACTCACAAACTTTAGCGTATAGGTCAGGCGCTTTTATCCACGTGCCTTAGCAAAAATAGATTCTGCATTCTTACCAAAACAAGAAGAAATTTGATCACATCACTCCAATATTGAAAGACCTCCATTGGCTCCCTGTTCGGGAGAGAATTAAGTTTAAAAAAAAAAAAAAAAAAAATGGAAAACTTTGAATGGCACTGCCCCAGAGAACTTATCAAATAGGCTTGTTCATTATAATCCCTCACGCATGCTTCGTTCTTCTGATAAACATTTGCGTGTTGTTCCAACGAAACTCATTCTACATTTGGTGATCGAGCTTTTTCAGTTGTTGCACTACTTCTGGAAGTTTTTCTTACTACCTTTGGAATCAGATGTTGTGATTCACTTCAATCATTTAAATGCTTGTTAAAGACTCACTTATATGTCAAAGTGTATAATTGATTTTCATGTTGCCTCACATAATCTTTGTTATTATATGCATTTCTTGTTACTTGTATTTTTGTATTTGACGGCATCGGATAGGTATCTAGATTGAGGCGCATAGAATGCATTATTATATTATTTTATACCCTAATACAAAAATACTTTCAACACCACAAATCAGGGCTCTAAATATGCATCCCATGTGGGAAGTGTCCAATGAGGCTATGATAAAAAAAGATATCTTTCTGCTGCATTTTTCTGGATGGTATTGACTTCGTGGATGGTTTGAGTACCCCCGACTGGAAATAATGAGAGACAGTATCGTCTTCAATACCTTAAAAACACATCAACCATAACAGATCACATCCAACCAACAAAACAAATAATGAACCATGTAAAAAAATCCATCAAAGTATGAAAACCAGGTTATTGTCTCCAGTATCCCACAAACGTGGCAGGGTGCCCCTTCTATGCCACAATCTAGATCTTGTCTTCAGCTTTAATAGCTGTTATCATCTATCAGCAACCCTATATTAGTCTGCGTACCATGAACACCAATTTACATGTTGTTGTAAGGCCAAATAAAAGCAACCATTTGTTCCGTCTGGTGCCTTTAAAAAATACAGCGTTCACTGAACGCGTGTTGTCTGCTGTCGTGAATGTTTTGTGAATGGGGACAAAGGTCACAAGAAGTCACCATGGTCACCAACATGTGGGTCACTACCCAAGGTCCCCTGTATGCAATTGTCATGAAAGTGTGTGCACTATGTGGAAACAGCGGCAATTTTGTTTAGGGTTAACACTTGGGTCAACATTTTTACCATGCACGCACACATGCATGCGCACCACATGCATGCACACATACACACAACACACTACCAAAGCAATCCCTATGTACCCTCTTGCAGACGACGCAAAAAGAGAAATAAGAAGCAGCTAAAAGATCATGGTTCAAGTTCCTCACAAACTGGGGGGAGGTCCAGATATGAACATATCATGGAAAGAGAAAAAGTTATAACCCTTGCTAGGCCTTGACAACTTCAAGCTTGGGCATGATGGGCAGGCTCACCTTGTAGTCACAGAATTACACATGTATAAAAATACTGCAAGTAAACTTGTGTCATCCCCCTGGCAAGATGGCAGTCTGGAACATGACCTCAGATGACCTTTGTCCATGACCTTTGACATCATCAAAATGAAGGAACCCCCATGCACCTTAACCCCAAGTCTGGTTTAAATCGGACTTAAGGAGACGCAAAAAAAAAACGGAAAACCTAACCAAAACCTAAGCAAACTGGAACACACACACACACACCCCTACATACATGAATACGGACATTCGCACCCTCGCAATAGCCCCCTCTGCTTTTCAAGCCAGGGGGATAAAAAAGGTGTAACAAAAACAAAATATTTACTTTGCACAGACACGGTCAGCAGTTCAAATTCAGTTGGAAGCGCATGGGTTTTTGAAGAGGTTATGCGAGCCAACCTCTCTGCAGTAAGATTAAAGCTAATTCATCCATGCTAACCCATAGAACTATGCAGTTTCTGGATCTGACAAAATATTTGTTACATTAAATTTGTCTTTTACATTTGAGGTCCGGGCCCAGGGTCAGGGTTAGGGTTTGCATCGGGCTTCTAGGTTATCATTATTCAGCTCATGGTTTAGTGTTGAGAGTCAGGATTAAGGTTAAACTTAAGCTTAGGGTTTAGTTTTGAGAGTCAGGGTTAAGATTAAAACTTAAGATTTAACTTGGTTGTTAGGTGCGAGTGAGGAGGGATGTAGCAAATAACCCACCCCAACCTTGAGGACGTCTACCCCTCAACTCCCACCACCCATTTCACCATACCCAAGGCAGCATCATAAAATATGGTCTAGACAGCACAAAAGAGGAACAGAATTAACAAGGCTCTTGACTCTGTCTGTCAGGCAACCATTTTGGGAGATTCAAACCAGGATATTGGCCTACTCATGTTACACGATTCATTGTCACACGGAACATGCTTATCCATTTTAAACATAAATGTAGCCATTATCGTCCCATCACTTTGAAGGAGTGCAGACTCCCTCCAGGCTCTTAACACTCTTGCAATGTTGTGCATTTAAGAGACAACTTCTCAAGTGGTTCCAGGTCTTTGGGAGAGCTCAACCTCAAAAAGTTCTGACCCAAGATTAGGCCTGTTTGGACCCATATCAGTTGGGTTTCCATGACAATTCCAAATAGAGTAACAAAATATCTCAAATCATCAAATTTGCATTTCTTGCCAGTGAAGCTACTTAAGAAAACTCAATTTGACTCATCGCAGACAACCATTAACACGGATGGCAACACACTAATCAAAAAGCTTTCAGTACATGCCCCCGTCCAACTACGACCTTATCTCTGCATTTAGGTTGTGCTTTTAGCAGGTTATTGGAGCGTAATTATCCCAACAATTCTCTTAACTTTAAACAGAGTTTTAGTTCTATTTCTCTTCAAGCACTTATTTTTGCACAATTTCCCTATCAGTTCTCCAATGAGGTATACTTTATAAAAGAGATTGCGTAATGTTTAGCACAGGCATTCAAAGGTAAGAGTTAGTCTCTGTTTAGTCATCAGACTTCAGAAGACACACAGGCTTAGCTTAAGGGTGTAGAAATGGATTTACAATAGATGTTGAGTTCAATGCACGGTATGCACCCGATATTGGGTGATGTTTCTAAAATGTATTATATCATTATACAAAACATATACCCACATTAATTTATACAAATTGACATCAAAATTTATTCAACCAAAATACTTGCAGTATTATTGTTTAATTTGCATTTATTATGTCATTTCATACAAAGAAATAATTCCTTTAAATGTGGATTTCTTCAAAATGCATCCAACAAATATTGCATCATGCAGTAAAGGTTAAACAAATTATAACAGTCCAAATTGCAAAAATATTGCTCTGGTGTAAGAGGAAATATAATTCTCAAACAGCTGTGGGGAATTTGCATTTTCATTAATTCCTGCCCTGTTTCAATTGAGAATTTAGACTGGGTATTACACCCTGCATATTGACATTATTTTGAGGGTAATGCTTTCACGCCATACCACATTTTGCTACATTCGTTCACATTTCACGCCATACCGCATTTTGCTACATTTGTTCCTGCTCGGTTTCAATTCGCAATTTAGACTGGGTATTCCGCACTGCATATTGACATCATTTTGAGGGTAATGCTTTCACATCATACCGCATTTTGCTACATTTGTTCACGTTTCACGCTATACCGTATTTTGCTACATTTGTTCCTGCTCGGTTTCAATTCGCAATTTAGACTGGGTAATGGGTATTGTGCACTGCATATTGACATTACTTTTGAAGGTAATGCTTTCACGCCATACCGCATTTTGCTACAGTCGTTCACATTTCACGCCATACCGCATTTTGCTACATTTGTTCCTGCTTGGTTTCAATTTGCAATTTAGACTGGGTATTACGCACTGCATATTGACATTATTTTGAGGGTAATGCTTTCACGCCATACCGTATTTTGCTACATTCGTTCACGTTTCACGCATACCACATTTTGCTACATTTGTTCCTGCTTGGTTTCAATTTGCAATTTAGACTGGGTATTACGCACTGCATATTGACATTATTTTGAGGGTACTGCTTTCACGCCATACCGCATTTTGCTACATTCACGCACATCTGTGAATGTTACGTCTCGCTGTGTATTTTATTTGCGTTCAACTGTTTGTTCTATTTTTCTCATTGGGCGATGGCAGTTGCATCTTGTTGTATTTAAGCTGTAAGGATAGTAAAATTGGGTTGAAAATTACCTTGAATTATAAATCTGTTTAAGAATGAGAATAAGGTATGATTTTTTGTAAACCAATACATTTTCTCTACAAGGAATTGAAACAGGCACATACACACACATACATATACACCAGAAGGTGTTTTTAATCAATCCCACAATGCATTGCAATGTGCCTATGCTATACTGTACTAAACACATGTAAGTGTTTAGGGATAAAAAGTGTTCAATTTTTTTTTTTTTTTTTTTTACATGAAGGATATGTTTTGGACTTCAAGCTCTGGAGATGTAATTTCTACAGAATCTTCAGTATGTGTAAAGAAACTGGCAAAAAGATCGTTAAATCCCTGGGCAATTTTAGCTGGATCGGAGCATTGTTGATCATCAATATTAAAAGATAAATTTTCAGGTTGCGAGCGAGATGACTTGACAAAGCTCCAGAACCGCTTCATGTTGTCATTATTGTTAACCAGATTTAGCCAATGGTCATGATAAGATTTTTTGATAGCATATTTAACTTTATTCCGAAGATATTTATATTGAATCCAATGGAGGTTGCTGTCAGAAGCTTTAGCCCTCTTGAAGGCTTGATGTTTTTTAGAAATCAAATTTTTAATGTCAGGAGTGACCCATGGTTTGGCTCTAGAACGCCTGGTAACACTGGGTATCGCTGCGTCGACGCAACGGAAAAACGTATCGACAAAAGCATTCCAAGTACCATCAATGTCATTTTCAATGATGATACTATCCCAGTCTGTTTCAAGAATAAGATCATTGAACAATTTAGTATCTGCCTTGGCGTATTCTGTTTAAGAATGAGAATAAGGTATGATTTTTTGTAAACCAATACATTTTCTCTACAAGGAATTGAAACAGGCACATACACACACATACATATACACCAGAAGGTGTTTTTAATCAATCCCACAATGCATTGCAATGTGCCTATGCTATACTGTACTAAACACATGTAAGTGTTTAGGGATAAAAAGTGTTCAAGAAGTTTAAGAACCACGATACATTTCATGATCATGCTAAAAATTCCATAAGTATTAGCACTTTTTGGTCTAAAATGAGTGCAAAAGCCAGGCTTTTTATGTGTTAAGAATAGGATTTTTGTGGAAGCACATGACATTATTGAAGTGAAATCTCCCAAAACCAGTGCATTGTGGGATGACTCGATACACCCTCTGCATATACACGAAAGATCTTCTATAACAAAACTGACGAAACTGATCACTAGGCAACACTTGAGAGCATTAACGATCTTAGTCGTGAATTAATAAAGTCACTTTCATCAAGTATAAGCAGTATAAAGCTCTTTTTTATGTTTTGAATTTGAATGCAAAGATTCCATTAAGTCAAGATTAGAAGGGAAAGCACAAGGCGGAAAGATGCTGTTAATGTCATTGTATACATTTCCTGCACCATGTGTGCAATAATTGTTTACCCAATACTGTCTGTAGCAGAAATGTAGTTTCCTTTATCAGCACATACCTTGAATCTTTAATCACGGCACAAATTGTTAGTGAATTAAGAACTGCCACTGTGTCACGTTCAACAAATACGGAGCAGTTATAGCGAGTTGCTCGTGAATTATTGGTAAAGGTGCATTTTTAATATTTTGCAGTTAAGTGATTTTTGCACGTTTAAAGGGTCACACTTCTCCTTTTATTTTTTGAAGGAGCTGTACTGTTAAGGGAATTATCCGAAGAAACAAATTTCTTTAAATTTGCACTTGATCGGTTGTGAAATGACTCAGCTACCGACAATGTTTTGAAGGTTTATTCAACAAACAAGTGGAAAAGAAAAAACTAGAGCATAAGTTTGGAATTTGTCTGCTGTCCTAATTGGCCCAATTAGATTTTCTGTCCTGCACAACAGAAAATACTAAATCATCTTTTTATTATGTCAAGACAGCATTTTTAGCTTGTTCACTCATTGGTAAGCATTCTAAAAAAATGTGAGCACATTGTTTTGGAAAGTGTCCTTGTGTCTCTTCAATGTAGGAATTAGAGGCCAGCTTAAGCCCACCCCTAATGCATCCAAATTTGGCTCACTCTTTTTCCAATTATCTTGATCAGTTTAGGTTGATGCAAACATTACTCCAGAAAATAAAGGTCAAGATACACCACACTGATACAATTTTTTCTTGAGTTAGTTAGATTAAATTGGTACATTTTGTCCACAATAATATACATATGGCAAGAAGTGTAACATAAAACAACAGATTGCCTTCACATAAAATTAGATTTTTAAGTTTTAGATTCCTGTACTTCAAAAGTAATTTTTTTTACATCAATTAACAGTGTACAATTTTTTTGATACAAAGACAACAAGCACATTTGCGGGTATCACTTCCTGTCGGAATTCTTAATCTGGATTTTTATTATCTGGTTCTGGTATACTACACAAATGTTTGCTACTACAAAACATAAGCACTCTACTTTAAATTTTAGTTGTTGTTTCTAGTGCAAGTCCCACCCTTTGGGTTCTAGACAAAAAATGCTACTTTAAAGTTTGTGTGGCGAGTCAGACTTTACTCTCAAAGGAAAGAAATAGCTATTGGCGTCGTGTCCTTCCCTACTAGATGACGTTGACAGTAAAAGTTGATTGCATTTAAATGATAGAAGCCAAAAACAGCATAAAGTGTGTAGAACAATATCCCTGTACAGAATAACAGCTTTGTCTGAGGTTACCATTCTCAACTGAATTTATGTTCATAAACATGCAAGAATTCTGTTGCCACATTTTATGATACGCCTTGTGATATTATGCACGCGTGTTTAGGCAATTCTATGGTGTCAATTCTGAACATGAAACATCGTGTGCAGACATTTTGCATCGCAATACCAACCAACACTAAAACTCCAAATTAATAGTAGTAGTTAGATTCATTTTCATAAAAGAAAAACATTTCATGAAATGACCTTCAGATAGAGAAATAGCCTTCATTTGCCATTTTGAGGCAAGTGGTTTCTATGTCGGGTTTTTGCCTAGCGACAGACAAAAAACCAAACTTTGTACATATTCTGGATCTGGACGGTTATTGCCATTCCAAAAGTATCCTACGGTACTAGCATTTACTTCACATAAATGTTGCTACAGCAAAACAAATCACTGGTGGACTATTTCAAATTTTCGTATAATTACGTGGTGATGCCACAATTACTTTGTGGATTCTAGACAAAAAAATGCACTTTAAAGTTGTTTGTCGCGTCCAGAATATTACTCTAAAGGAAAGAAATAGCTATTGGATGTTGTGTGACTTCTCGATGACGTTGACGTTAAGTGTAGATTGCTAAATTGATTAGAAGCCAAACAAAAAACAGCATATAAAGTGCATAGATCATTATCCCTGTACAGAACAGCTTTGTCTGAGGTTACATGCTTCCACATGATTATTCATAACATGCCAAGAATTTCAGTGCCACATTCTGATACAAGCATGGAGATATTATGCACGGTGTTAAGCAACGCCTATGGTGTCAATTTGACCTGAAAAATTTGTGTGCAGGCATTTTTGCATAGTGGAAAACAATGCAATTTTTGTGAGAAATATTTTCACAACTTTATTGTTAGTTTCAATTCATGAAAATTATTTGTTGCAAAAGTTCTCAACATAGATTGTTGATAACATTTGCTATTATTTATTTCCTTGCAAATAAAAAAGAGGTTTCTTGTATTTCCCAAAACATTCTCGCTGCAAGTTTGTTGTTGACAGTGTAGAGATAACGAGTACTTTCCAACTCTAAATGTGCCTTGCCCCCCCATTACCCCATCTGTAAAACTTCAAGCCGATTTTATTCAATCCAATTTGATACGAGAGCCTAAAAAAAGGATTGTAAGCCCCGTAGAATACTGTCTAACATTAATAAGGGTTTCGACCAAAATGGAGGCACATCTACTCATAACATCAAATCAAAATGGAGAAGGGGAAAGAAAAAATAGTACTTTTCTTCAGACACCAAACATTTTTACCACTCCCAGTACAATCAGGGGATCCATGGATGAGGCTAATAGCGGATGGGGGGCCATGAACTTTAGCTTCCCCAAAATATCACTTGGGCTATGAATTTGGTGCATCAAACCAATTTCTTTCTCTGTGCCTTTAACTGAATCACGGCAATAGAACATTTATTTTAAACATGAAAAAAACTGTTTCGTTATTAAAGGTTTTATATTTTTAACCACCATTTGGTTGGTTCAATATTGAAAGTCCCGACCTTTCTCAGTAACCACCTGACACCTTCTCATTCACCTTCCCCAAAGCCGGTACACATGCAATGAAAGGTTATAGCAACATTATTTAATAGGGTTCTGAGCTGGGATCTGTAGAAAGCACAATTATAAACTTAAAGCAATATAAGCACATTTTTTGAAGAGCGCCCTCAATTTTCAAAATTTGAATTTTTTGCAAAGCTATGTTGGTATGGGAATTGTCTAGAAAAACGACACCTTGCGAACGAGAATGCTCAAGATGCGTAGTTATCATAAAATAATGAGCGATTTTTGTAATTAGAATTGGATTAAACGGCAGAGCTGGAAAGCTATGTTTATGTCCGTCAACGATGAAAAAGTGCCACCTCAGAAAAATGACCTATACTTGACGCCTGAACCCAATTAAAAACATTAAGGATGAGCGTAGATACGTACATGGCGCTAATTTCCCGGCTGTTTCATATTGAATTGCCGTTTCAGCAGCCGGTTTTGAATTATTAGCGGGGGATCCCGATATAATTATTCTAGTTACAAAATTCCTTCGTTTGCGACACATAGACATGGTATCTAACCATCACAGGTATAGTTACTGCCAGTTACCAATGAACTGGGTAAAAAATCTCAATTTTTTTGAAAAAATGGGAGGCGCTCTTCAAAAAGTATGTGAAATATTGACTTTAATTACCAGTAGCAGTCAGAGTGAGTCTGGAATTCTATCTCCACGTAGATAGCAAAAAAATAGTTAAAAGTAAAATATGTCACGTAATGATTGAATGCACATTATATGAGTATATTAAACACACCATCCCATGCAACATGCAAATCAAAAACAAATGATTATTATTAGATGGATAGCATCAATTGTGATATTTTCAGTAACTTATATTTTTAACAAATATAAATCACTTATGGCAGTTCTACAGTACATTGAGCTACTTGGTACTCAGTATTATGATGAGTATTATATAATGTGTTGCATTAACCCTAACCCTGATGTCGGTTTCTAGCCTATCTACCGGGAGGAACGTAAGGAGGATGAGGGGAAAGAGGGGGGGAAACAAGAAAATAGTCGCAAATGACGGGTGGGATGCGTAACCCAGGGGCCCTTCCGGCCCCAGCCCATGACCAAGGATAGCACGCTACGGCGGGTTTTCGCTGGCCCGGCCAGTGATTCTGCCATATGTCTTGGTTGATGGACAATCGTCGCTACTTCTGGACTTAGTGGCATTTTTCTCAATTAAACACAGTGAGTTGGGTGGGATCTGTTGTGCTAAGGGAAGGAAAAAAACATTTGTATCTTTAGTTAAACAGCCAGGGATACCCCTGCAACATAAGTCATTTTTGAGTAAAATGGTGTCATCTGTGATATCCAGTAAGTAACAGCATTAGTGGGGTTCAAAATTAAAGTCCCATTCTAGAAGTTTGGGGAAGAAGGTTGAAGGGTTTCTTGTAATTTCACGGGTGCTGAACAAGTTTTTTGGGGTCCAACCTCTGGGAAATGTGGGAACTCGCGCTAGAGGGCGTTTTTTACAAAATGGGGCCGCAAAATTCAGAAGAACAAAGGGCTTAAAGCTAAAACAGCCTATATAATTAGTTAGTATGAAATCAATTTTGGGGATGTCGTAATGGTAATTATTGTGTAAAGCTATTCCAATAATTAGAATTATTGATAAGTACCCATAGAGGGCGGCTTTTTCAAATGGTGCCAAAATTCTGCTATAATACCTTTTGGACCTTATTCAATAATGATATTGAATACGAGTAGAAATTGAAGAGTGAAGTTGTTTGAAGGTATTTGTTCAATTTTTCAGGATGCGAACAAGGATTATTTTGGTCCAACCTCTGGAAAATGTTGTGGGTAACTCTAGCTAGAGGGGTTTTTTCAAATGGCGCAAAAATTCAGAAAATGGTTATATTAAGCTAAAACAGATATATGAGAAATTAAATGGAAATCATTTCGAATGTATTCTGATGCTCTCTATTATATAATGATATTATTAAATAATTTGATTCATGATAGTTACCTTTAGAGGGCGCTTTTTCAAAATGGCCGCCAAAATTCCAGAAAATTGCATATTAAAGCTAAAAACAGCCTTCTAAGAGTCCAAACGAAATCAAATTTCAGTATTTCTTAGTACTAGTTATTGTATTATGCTATTCCGATAATTAGAATTTATGATAAGTACCCGTAGAGGGCGCCTTTTCAAAATGGCTGCCAAAATTCTGTATATTAGCCTTTTGGGACCGTTATCAATTAATTATTATTGAATACAAGTATAAATTAATGTGAAGATTTTTGAAGGTCTATGTTTACAGTTTCAAGAATGCTGAACAAGATTATTCTGATCCAATCTCTGGGAAATGTGGGAACTCTCGCTAGAGGGCATTTTTCAAAATGGCCACCAAAATTCCAGAAATTGCATATTAAAGCTCAAAACAGCCATCTAAGAGTCCAAATGAAATCAAATTTCGGTGTTTCTTAATGCTAGTTATTGTATTATGCTATTCCAAATATTAGAATTTATAGTAAGTACCCCTAGAGGACGCTTTTTTCAAAATGGCTGCCAAAATTCCACATAATAGCGTTTTGGGGGCGATTATTATCAAATTCAAATATAAATCAAAGTGAAGACTTTAAAGATGTTTTTTTTTTATATTTTCAAGGATGCTGAACAAGATTTTTTAGGTGCAGCGTTTGGGAAATGTGGATAACTCTCAAAATGGCCGCCAAAATTCCAGAAATGACATATTAAAGCTAAAAACAGCTATCTAAGAGAAAAAAATGATATCAATTAATTATTATCAAATACAAGTATAAATCAAAGTGCAGATGTTTGAAAGTATTTTTTCATATTTTCAAGGATGCTGAACACGATTTTTTTTGTCCAACCTCTGAGAAACGTGGGGAAATCTCGATAGAGGGCGTTTTGAAAATGGCCGCCAAAACTTCAGAAAACCACATATTATTTAACAGCTATCTGAGAATAAAAAATAAAATCATTTTGGGTTGTTTCTTAATGCTATTTATTGTGTAATGCTATTTCAATCATAAGGATTTATGATAAATGCCCCTAGAGGGCACTTTTACAAAATGGCTGTCAAATGTCATATGAAGGTTTTTTTTACATTTCAGATTATGTAGATTATGTAATACATAAAATTATGAAATATTTTTAGCAATAATCGCTGAAGGAGGACAATACTATATAAAATGTATCTCCCTTCAATTGGGCCAAAATTCAACTATGCATTAACGGGGATGACATGATTTAATTATAAAATGTACTATATTTAAATTCTGAAATGTAAAAAAAAGACATAATAAATTTTGGCAGCCATTTCGAAAAAGCGCACTCCTAAATGTACAATAAATATAATTAAGAAATACCTCAAAATTGATATCATGTTTACTCTTAGATGGCTATATTTAGCTTAATAAGCCATTTCTGTAATTTTGGTGGATCTTTTGAAAAACGCCTTGTAGCGAGATTTCCCCACTACAGAGGTCGGTCGGACCTAAAAAATCTGAGCATCCTTGAAAATATAAACGACTAATCTTCCAAACATCTTCACTTTGTTTATACTTGTATTTGTCAATAATGCATTGATAAGGGGCCCAAAAGCTATATATGGAATTTTGTTTGCATTTGAAAAAAAATCTAGTGTACTTATCATAATATTACAATTGCAGATAGATAGAATAGGCAGCCCGACTACATCTAATTAGCAATAAGACCACTCAAAATGAGTTCATTTTGAACTAGATGCGTTTTTATCTTTAATATGTTATTTTCTGGAATGCGGCAGGCCATTGAAAAAAAGCGCCTTCTAGGGGCATTTATCATTATCTTTGTGATTGAAATAGAATTGCCACAATAAATAGCATAAGAAAAAACCCCACAAAATGATTTCATTCTGATTCTCAGATAGATGTTATATACTTTAATATGCGTTTTTCAAATTGGCGGCCATTTGAAATACGCCATCAATCGAGATTTCCCCACATTTACAGAGGTTGCGACCAAAAAAATCTCTTCAGCATCCTTGTGAAAAAATATAACAAAATGACTTTCAAAAAATCTGCACTTTAATTATGCCTGGAAATTGATATCATTTTTACTCTTAGTAGCTTTTTTAGTTCAATATGTCATCTGCATTTTGGCGGGCCATTTGGAGAGTTATCTAAATGTCCAGACGTTTGGACATAAAAAAGTGGTTCAGCATCCTTGAAACATAAAAAACTCTGGTTAAAAATCTTCAATTTTATTTTATTTGAACTTTAACAATAATTGAAACAGCTCCAAAAGGCTATTATAGTGGGAATTTTGGCAGCCATTTTAAAAAAAAAACGCCATCTAGGGGGATTTTTTATCATAAATTCTAATATTTAGAATAGCATTACACAATAATGAGCATTAAGAAAATACACCAACAATTGACTTCAATTACCTCTTAGATAGCATTTTAGTTTTTTAATATGCCATTTTCTGGAATTTTGGCGGGCCATTTTGAAAAACAAAAGTGCCCTCTAAAAGGTACTTTTCATAAATCCTAATTATTTAAGTATATGAGATAATAGAGAACATTCAGATAATACCCCAAATTGATTTCATTGGATTCTCAGATAGCCATTTCTAGCTTAAATATACCATACTGGAATTTGGCGCCATTTTGAAAATACGCCCTCTAGCGGAGATTTCCGCACATTTTCTCAGAGGTTGGACAAAATGAATCTTGTTCAGCATCCTTGGAAATAAAAGAAAGACCTTCAACATCTTTCACTTTTATTTATACTTGTATTCAATATAATTCAATTGTTAACGGTCCCAAAAAAGGCAATAGTATACAGGAATTTTGGCAGGCAATTTTGAAAAAGCGCCTCTATGGTACTACCATAAATTTACAATTATTGGAAAAGCAATTACACCATAATTTACCATTAAGAAATACCACCAAATTGATTTTAAATGAACATTAGATTAGCTGTTTTTAGCTTTATATGCCATTTTCTGGAATTTTGGCGTCCATTTTGTAAAAAAACGCCCACTCTAGACGAAGGAGTTACCCCACATTAACAGAGGTTGGAACCAAAAAATCTGTTCAGCACCTTGACAAGTACAGAAAACACCTTCAAACCTTCTCCCCAAAAACTTCTAGCAACTGGGGACTTTAATTTTGAAACCCTTACTACATATGACATGGTCATTTTTCATTGATTGGTACTGACTGTTATAAAATCAAAACTATATATCTCAGTAGACTGCTCTTGAGAATTTTTGCTTGTTCATATTTTCAACCATCAGTAAGGGCATAATTTGTCAAGGTAGCCAGTTTACACCAGTGCACATGTTTCGTCTGAATTATTGTTCACCCATACCTATAAGGTATTGCCCCAGAGGGCACCCACCAACGCGTGAATAAAAACACTCGGAGCGACATATGACACGCCCATCAGATTTCAAATGTTTGTTGCAGGATGGGCTGGAGAGGTAACTTTATTAATACCCGATCCAATACATGTTGACGTAACTTAGCATTATTTGACCACCTAAATGTTAAACGCGACCCAGGTTTGGGGTCACTCATATGACAATGTGTACGCATGATCGTTCCCTTTTTCGAGGGGAAAAAAGGGGGTTGTATTTTGAAAGTATGTACGCGAAACATTTAAATGTTCCGATTTTTTGCAAAAAAGGGTCCTTTTTGTCAAACCATCGTAACCGATTTTTTTTGAAAAAGGTATATTTTTAGCTATTTTTTTGTGAACACGGGAAAATGTAAAATCCTAGAAATCTTACCAAGTTCTCGCTAATTAATCCAGGATTACATTTTTGTGTCATGTTTTTGCCACAAAATATCGGGACAACTCGATGGAAAGGTCAGGTCGTATTCCCGGTTGTTTACATTTCATGTCATTGCGTAAACAGGGGCTTCCCGGTAGAGGGGACCGGACTCATGGTTCTTTTTATCAAGCGAATAATAATTGCAGCGGGCTGTGGAACCATGCACAGGCAGGGGTTACTCATGAAGTCATCATGGCGCTGACACAAAGGCAAGGTCACGTTCGTCTCAAGGGCAAGAAATGCCGTGAAATATTGGAGTATATGTATAAGAAACGTCATGATAATAAGGAGCTAAAGTGTGCGCAACGCAAGCAGGAATTCAAACAACTGACCAGGTTATTGGGAAAGTCTTTAAGAGGGGATGATTGTATTATGCCACATAAATGACATCCTTAGGTTGAAGTTTATTCTGTTGAGGCTGCCGAATTCATATTTTTTTTTTTTTTTTTTTTTTGTCTTTTTTTTGTCTTTGTTTTGTTTTTTTTTTTTTTTTTTTTTTTTTTTTTTTTGTTTGTTTGTTGTTTTTTTTTTGGGTGGGCACAATACTAAATTCTTTCCCTGTTATTGTTTTCCTTCATTATATAGGCCTAAAGATGGTATTAAAACAGTTGCAAAGGACAAAAGAGTTCATCCTTTTGAAAAAGAACATATTTTGTGTGTGTCTGAAATTTTAAAAAAGGGGTAATTTGTAAAAGTGTACTTGAAATGCCATAAAAAGGGTTGTTTTTAAAGGTTAATTTGTACCCGTTTTCATGTAAAAAAGGGGTCAAAAGCTTAGAATGTACTTTGAAAACCACGCGAAATAAGGGGTTATGTTTTGATTGGGGAACGATTCATGCGTTACGCCTTTGAATAGGAAGTTACACCACCGGGTACACGGACTGCCACACACAACCCACACACAAAACACTAACGACACCTAGGCCGGGTTCTGAGTCAATTCAGGGAGGTTCCCCTTATATGAGCGAACCCCTACAAGGAATGGGCTGATACATAAGGGAGGAAGGGGCCCAGACCCCGACCCACTCACACGCACACGGCACCCACAGGGTCATATTGAGAAACACAAACAACACAGACACACTATTGAACACCTAGGGCCTTGTTGATAGGTCCAACTTCGGGGGGTTCCCTTAGATGAGCGAAACCCTACAAGAAAATGGGCTGATTACCCATGAGTGGAAGAAGGAACGCTGCATGGAACAACATGCCATTAACATACTCCGGTAAGATTAACCCTAAAGGCACGCCATGCATCCGGACCGCGTACGATGTCCCTCCCCCACAACCGGTAATGTTAAAAAAGAAATCACGGGTGGGAGGGGGGGATTTTTATGCACCTTACCCTGACAGGATCCAGCAAACAGTGACCAGAGAGATGTAGGGCGGAACCCGGATGAAGAGTTCAACGCCGGTAAATGTGTAAGGGAGCACCTGATTGGATGGTGGTCACATACCATTTGCTATGCCGCGGTTCAAAAAGGTCACAAAGAATTGACGGTACCGATAGAGCGAACACATGTACGGGCAATTACCTCCGACTCCCTTACTCCCCGGAAAAGCCGACAGACAAAACAAATAACCAATAGCAAGGTCGGCTGGGGGCCCCAAGTGGGTTTTCAAATTTGCTTCAATAGACAAGCAATAAAAGCGGCACTTAAAAAACATCGGTACCGCGACCGCTTGTGTCGCCTGCTGTCGCGATTTGTAATGCTAGGGCCTAACATCAACTTCTGACCTTGATATGTGATCTTTTACCTAATAAACAAATGAGGGCTTGCATGTAACCTCCATAAACCAAGTTTGGTTCCAATGAACTTCAACTGTTCAAAATGAGTTTAATTTTACATTTTCAGCCTATACAAATGCCTCACATGACCTTTGGCAGTGTTGCTAGTGAACCTTTGAACTCATCAACAAATGAGGGATCCCATGTTGCACCTTGACCCAAGTTTGGTTCCAATTTGACATCAACTTTTCAAATGAGGTGAATTGTACATTTTCAGCATATTTTCAACTTGACCTCACATCGACTTTTGACCTTGGTATGTGACTGGAACTTGGTATGTGACCTTTGACCTCATCAACAAATGGGGGATTTGGGCACCCATGTGGACCCCAAATTGGGTTTCAAACTCAATACAAAGTATGAGTATATTACAAGCAAATGTTAACCCCATTTTTCACAACAGACATCAACAACCAACAGACATCAAACAGACGACTAAAACAGACTACAAACAACAGGGACAAAAGTTGATCCCTATGTGTCTTTCTGCCTTAGGCAGGCACCACAAAAATAATGCAAAAACTTATTTGGAAATTCAAATGGAAGAAATTGAAAGCTAAAAACAGTTCACCTTAAAAAAATATGATAGATCCTAATTTTTTCTCCAATACGGAAAACAAAGCAATTTTTTAGGCCTAAACAAAATGTTCTCTAAACCAATGGTAATGAGAATGAATAATTTTATAGCAGAAGTAAGTGAAAAGAAATTAAAAACACATTTAAAAAAGGAAATTAATCAGGAAAATTTTCCAGATTAATATGTATTGCAAGCCATCATTCATATAGTGTAGGCCTGTATGGTCCAAATTGTTCATTAATGCAAGTGTGGAAATGATTAATATTAGAACTTGAATATCTTCTATTGCCGAAATTCATGTTGTGATAGTGAAGTGATTTCTTAATAGACTCACACTCGAATGCAATAATACAATGATTAGACTCAGTTAAACAACTTGGCTTTAAATGCACATTTTCTAACTGGTTGTTTTTAAAACTTTCTGATTTTGTATATTACTAAGTTACAATACAATACCAAGTAAGTTTTTGGATTAATTATGTTAATGGAAAAAACACAATACTATAAATATTATTACAAATACCGTATATCTCTTAATAACGCCCCGGGGGCGGGCATTTGCTAAAAGGGGGGCGTGTATTCGGGGTGAATTTTCAGATGAAATATTTAACCTTTAAATGAGTTGTTTTCAGCCAACAACAAATTTTGATTTTTTTCCCTGGGCAAATGGTCAACGATTTCGGCTTTTTTCACTACTGCGACGGCGAGTTTGTCTTCTGGATTTTAAATTTCTCGTCTTGTTTGGCGCTCTTCTACGATTACAGGCTCCCATACGTTTTTGTACACATGAAAATTTGGTCAAAATTGTGTCAAATGTCGCATCTCACCCATGCTGTAAGTTCAGATTGGTGCTGGAAAAACACTATGCCCTTTCCCCGTGTGTTTGGTACAATTAGAAAATAGAACATTATTCCGTCTAAAAACACTGTTCAATTCGCCCATCATCGGGGGGGGAAGGTGAAAATCAAACCACATTCTTGAAAAATGCTAATAAATTTCACCAAAATCTGTAAATATGCCGAAGAAAAACGCTATTTTTACAAGCTTTTCCTTCATTTTTCTTCAATTTTGAGGAAAACAATAGTATTGAGGGCGTTTCTAGACATTACAATCCCAACCGCCTCACGCGAACCCGGAAATAAGATTGTTTGTGCAGCGGGGTGATGCACCGAAATTGTGAAGTAGGAGGGTGTTTGAAAGATTGATTTCTCGCTGCACTAAAAATCATTTAAAAATGCTTTTTTTTTACAAAATCTGATCATAGTTTTAGATAAAATATACTATTGTAGTTGCACTAGCATGTGGTATCATGCTAAAAAAACTAGCAGTATTAATGAACTAGAGCAATTCTTCAGTTTCCCCAAGTTCTATCTGCTTTTTCCAGAGCAAGTTTAGCCGTGTTACAGACTGTGAGTGCTGCAATCACGGGCATGAGTCATGATGTCATCAATAGTATGTATCCATAAAGTATTTTTTTGGGGGGGGGGCATTTATTGGAGGGTTCTTTTCTCACAAAAAAAAAACAGTGGGGGGCGGGGGCGTTATTAGAGGGGGCCTTTATTAAGGATATACGGTTATTGACTTATCATGAGGGAAAATGTGCAAAATAACCTCCCCTCCGGTGGACTGGAGGAAGTGGGCCCACTAATTTCCATCCTGTAACCGTACTGGTAGAGGGGAAAACAGTTAGGCCCAAGTCTCCAGTGACAGAGGGGCAGGTATTTTGAACCATTTCACCAGGGAATTTCCAAGAATATAGAGCAGTCAAATATATTTTATTACAACACATAATAGGTTCTTGTGCATTTGTTATTTTTTCATAAACACAACTTGCCAAGGAAACGTGTCGAGGATAGCTGCCAACAACAATGCTCAATTGAGTCAATCCACATAAATCATGCTCTCTTTTCCCACAAATTAAGCAAAATGGCTATATACACCGCCAGGTAATTGCTCCAGTGCTCTTAAACAACTGCTTAACTTAAAAAAACTCCCATTTTGAGTTAAAAAAAATGACGGTTTGCCCCAGCGGTGTGAAAACATGAAACATCAAGCAGAAGATCTGTTTACAAATGAGAGTTGGATGGAAAAAGGGTCAGGTAACGTATCGGGTCAGATCAATCACGATGAGGCACGGGCGATGCACCAATGCAGGGAAAAAAGTTCCCATAAAAAAACGAATATGTCAACGTGACAGGGGAAATAGTAACTTTGATGGAAACTTGTTACCTCCGGTGAAAATTTTTGGAAAAATGTAAAATATTTATTGACAGGTGACATAGTATCCACAATTCAAATGACAAAATATTTAGGTTATTTCAATAATATAATGGGGGCTAATATTTCATGGTCCATGTGAGGAAATAGTCTATTACCACAGCCAGGCTATGGCTCTTTCATGGCAAAAGGGTTGAACTCGGTGTTAACCGAGTACACCCTTGGTTTGAAGGGCCATCCTGCAAAAAAACAATGCTTATGGGCATACTTATTTTTTATTAAAATTTCAGCATTTATTTAGGCTCAACATTTTTAAAAGAAAAAATGTATCCCATAATGATTGGTATTGCAGGGTGCATTTTCAAGGAAAAAAAAGGGTTGTAACTCAAGTTAGCAGTTTGCCATGAAAGGGCCCCAGACATGTCAAAATCTTTGAAACGTATGACTTTCCTTTGACATGCCACCATGGTGCTACACTCAGTTGTCAAAATCTACAAAAAAGCTTCTGACATCCAGCTTGAAAATATAAGATGGACATTTTCAAACTTTACAGAATTCTGCTAAAATAAGCATTGGGGATTAGGGCAGGCAACATTAATAAATGTTGGATGGAAAGTATGTTCTTCGGAAGTCCCATTCATCTGTCAACATCTCAAAAGCTTTCTGACATTTCACTCTCACGCTCGGGGATAATGATATTTCAAATTTTAACATGGAGAATCACACTTGCCATGATAAATACATTAGGGTTCTGCAAAGTAAATTCTAAATTAATTTTCCATTGTGATGGACATTATTATTTGTTGTTGTTGAAACTATATGGATTTATCATGGAAGTGTGATTCTTCTGTTTAAAATTGGATGAAATATCATATCACCCGAGCGGGAGGAGTGAACATGTAAGAAATTGCTTGTGAATGTTGAACGTGAATGGACCTCCGTAAGAACCGAAGTATGTCCATCAAAACATTTTTAATGTTTGCAGCCTAATCCACATTGCTTATTAAGCAAGAAAATTTGTTTACAAGTTTAAAATGTCAATTATATTTCAAAGCTGGAGTCAGAAAGCTTTTTTGCTGATTGACAACTGAGTGTAGCACCATGGTGGCATGTCAAAGGAAAGTCATATTTCAAAGATTTTGACATGTTCTGGGGCCTTTCAAGGCAAAATGGCATAACTTGAGTTACACCCTTTGCCTTGAAAGGCCACCCTGCCATACCAATGCATTATGGGATACATTTTTTCTTTTAAATGTGAGCCACAATAATGCTGAAATATTTAATAAAAAAAAATAGTATCCCTATAATGGCATTGTTTAGGATGCCTTCAAGGACAATAAGGGTGTAACTCGAGTTACACCGAGGTTACACCCTTTTGGCCATGAGAAGAGCCATACGACTGGCTGTGAGTATAGACTATTTCTCTGAAACCAGTGAAAATATTAGGCATTATATATATTAAATAACCATTTAAATATTTGTCATTTGAATTGTGGATACTATGTCACCTGTCATAAAATTATTTAATACTATTTTCCAAAAATTTCACAGGAGGAAACAGTTTCAATAAAAAAGTTACTATTTCCCCTGTCACGTGGAAATAGTCGTTTTTTAGGGAACGTTTTTAACTGCATGGTTCTTGCAATCGCCGTGCCTCATGGTGATCGATCGAACCCGATAAGGACCCTGACCTTGTACATCACAACTCTCATTTGATCAGAATTTTCTTGTGTTTCATGTTTTCACCGATGGGCAATACAGTCAATTTTTTTTACTCAAATGGGGAGTTTTAAGTTAAGCTTAGTTGTTGGAAGAAGCACTGGAGCAATACTGGCGGTGTTTGTAGATAGCCAGTTGCGTAATTTAATTTGTGGCGAGGAAAGAGAGGCATGATTCATGAGTGGAATTGACTCAAATTGAGCATGGTGTGGCAGCTATTCTCGACACTTTCCTGGAACGTTATGGTGTTATGAAAAAAACAATGACAAGGAAACATATTATGTGTGTATAAAATAAATATGATGCTATATATCGTGAAATGCCCTGGTTTGACAAATGGTGCAATACCCTCCCCTCTGTAAAGGAGACATTGGGCCTACTGTTTTCCCTCGACCTTACGTTACAGAAATAGTAGTGGGCCCACGTTCTCAGTCACCGAGGGAGGTATTTTCACCATTTCCCTCATGATAAGTCAATACCGTATATCCTTTAATAAAGGCCCCCTCTAATAAAAGCCCCCCCCCACACTTTTTGGATGAAAAAGAACCCTCCAATAAATGGCCCCCCAAAAAAAAGACATGTATGGTACATACTAGTGACGACAGTCATGACTCATGCCCAGTGATCGCAGCACTCACAGTCTGTAACACGCAAAACTTGCTCTGGGAGAATTGCTGTAGTTGCATAAATACTGCTAGTTTAGCAATAATACCACATGCTAGTGCAAATTAAAAAGTTATTTTATCTAAAACTATATCCGATTTTAAAAAAAAAAGCATTAAATGGATTTTCTATGCAGCGAGAAATCATCGTTTCAAAACACGCTACTTCCACATATCGCTGCAATTCACCCCGCTTGCACAAACGATCTAGTTCGGGTTCGGGTGAAGGCTAGGTTGGGTGGTAATGTAAGAAACGCCTCAATATATTTTTTCTCAAAAATTGAAGAAAAAATGAAGGAAAAAGTGTAAAATAGAGTTTTTAGCAGTATTTAAGATTTGTGAAATTTATTAG